>BHDV01038863.1:172452-218840 GCA_005406045.1 Adoxophyes honmai | reverse complement strand
CGACTGGGGACGTGACGACTATTCTGTAACTTGGCTAAGTACTTATTAGCTGACTTGCACTAACCCGGGTTAGGCCTAACTCCATGCGAACAAATAATTTGACAGGGTCAAGTGTGACACTTGGACTTGGTAAGTCTAGCACAGGGAACTTCTGCTATCCCGTTTAGTTTTTTTTATAAATGCAGCACGCCGTGCACGCTGTTCCAGTGCTATCACATTTAATGCGAAAAAGATCCTCGTGTAAGAAGAGACTCAGATATTTTGTTATATTTTCATGTTAGTTGCACCGTGCACGATAGATGCCAACCGGAGCGGTCACGTATGTTTGAACTCATCTAATCGTATTAATGTGTTATAACATAGTTTAGTAAGTCATTATTACATGCTTTATTTTGTGCGAAACATCTCGATGTGTCAAGGAGTTTTCTTCACTGTATCATCTGTATCAAACTTCATTCTAATGGACATAAGTAAATAATTTTACTAACTATGAAGAACAACTAAGTCACGTTACGTAGCCAATACTAGCATAATTTTTGGTTCAAAAACAAGTGAAAGAGGTATAATATTGACAGGTTGCCACAACAACAGGTTGCTAGTTTACCTTAACTTAGTCGCCTCTTACGACATCCACGGAAAAAACGGAGACGTGTTATTCGAAAACCGACATCACATAGCAACTTTACCGAAACCAAATAGGGTAGTGGAACCAAAAGTTGAACGATTACGCGACTACCACTCTTTGAACTTTTTTTTCGCAGTGTTGTAAGTCATGTATGACAGTGATTTTTTTTTTGCAACACTAAACACATAGTCAACTTTGCATTTCACTACTTAAAACCTATGTATTACATACAAACGAATAAATAAAAAATATTTTTGCGCAACTTAGGCAAATTGCCCTAAAGTTGAACGATGTGCCCTATTTATGAACGAATTGACCCAAAAGATGAACTAGTATATTAATAGTAAATTAATAGGAAATATGAATGTATATGAAGCGTTTCGTGTGCTCAGCCATCTCCATTTAAGAATACAGGTGTTATGTATGTAATAGTATGTATGTATGTTAAATGTTTTAACTTATTTTTCAAAAATAATTATTGGAATATTACCTTGATAAAAATGTTCATTTGGATACCCTGCCCCAAACGTGAACGACAAAATTTTAGTAGTTCAAGTTATGGCAAAGAAATCTATAAGATAAACCAATTTAATTAGTTCAATGTTCATCTACTGAAATAGAAACCAAAAGTTGAACTAGTAAAATTACTAGTTCAACTTTTGGGCGTGAAATAATAGTTGAACAGTCGCCATTCCCATACAACAAAAATATCGAATTTCTTTGCCATAACATCAAAATACTTTGTTCAACTTTTGGTTAAAAAATCTACGACAATTATACAATTAATTTGAGCCATAATCGGCGAGTCTATCTTTTTCGTGTGATTTTATAAACGCATTTGTAAAAATACCACTTTGCCCGATAGTTGAACGCCGTTCAACTATTAGCTCATACCTCTGATTTTGGAACCATTACTTGAACAGCAAATTACTCGTTAAATAATACAAAAAAACATTTTGTTTATTTACAATAATATTAAAGATATAGTCAAGAATACATACCAAGCATAAAAATGTTAATCAATGCATTATTCAATTTGATATGCAATTAAAAGCTTAAAATGTGAGGCTCTTTTTTTAATAAGGATTCCATACAACTGGCACTTTTGACCGGAATCCGAGACGCGAAGATCGCTCACTTTCACGTCCGTGATGTAACTTTTCTTGAATTATGTTTTTCACCACGGCAAAGTGTTGCTGCATTATGAAAAAATATTTTTTGGCATATGAAATGTGCCACTATTTAATTAAGGCCAAACGTTCAACTTCTGGGGGGTGTTCATCTTTTGGTTCCACTACCCTACATGTTTTACAATGAATGGATGACACGATGACGAAAGGGTTACAAAGTGCATTATTTAATTTTGTACGCTAGTTGTAATTATGGAAAAATATAGAATGTCGAACGTGGTTAAGCAAAAAACCATTAAAAACATGCTGAAAGCTAAAAGTGACTACAGAACGTAAAATAGTCATGGTTTTGTGAATCTAACGTTTTGTGTAACGTTTCAGTCTATGTACGTGTAAGTAGTACTATACACCTTAAGTTTTTTGGATTAGCAAAATTTTAAATTTAAACGACTATAAAAAATGCCAGACTATCATTATCTAGACTCATTAGACAGGTTATCATCGCGATCTTCACACTTGTTAAGTATAACAATAATTACGAAACAGGACAAGAGTGACTTCGGTATGCTATGATAGGTTCCTAAAAAAGATTTTACATTTTCATTAAAAATAAGATTAAAATCCACGTGATATACGATTCACCATGATTACTTTAAGTGTTTTAGCCATTTTTAGATTTTTTAGGTTTTAGTTCAGGACATTAGTCACAGACTACCAGGCTGTCACCTAAAATATAACCTATTTCCTTAATCACCTCGTACTATGCAGAGAAACAATGGAGAGGTGTTATTTTTTTATTATTTTGGTGTGGGATTCATTATTTTTGTTCATTCTTTTGACTAACACCTAATAAAAAAAGCAAAGATAGTTTTTTTTACATTTATTCGTAGACAAATTGATAAACTTTCAAGTAAAATCTTTGAGCGCAGTATTACTAAAGTTAAAAAAAAGTGAAAAATGTACTAAGTACTTTTAACGTTTATGATACGTTCAAGTCCCATGGTTTTGGACGCCTTGTATTGGAAGAATACAGAATAATCCTATGAAAATTCAGATTTTTCCTTGCAAGGTACGTAACCTTAAAAACGGACGCAAAAAGTTGGGGACATAAATAAGTACGGAGGTGGTAGCGATGAATTAATCGCAGAATAGTTCCCACGGTGTACCGGGCCTAGCGGGGGCCTCAAGAATTTCGAAAAACTTGACGAGATATTGAACGAAAATAGCGATAGCCAAATGGGATTAGCTGAGCGGACATAACGTTATAAGTATCGTCCCAAAACCGTGGGACATAAAGAGAAAGTGACTCAAACATCTAAAATAGGACATTTTGCTAGAAGCAAACTTTATTATACTTTTGCAACTTAGTATTACATTGTTACATGTTTGTTTGTTTGTTTGGTTGTAATGAATAGGCTCAGAAACTACTGGACCGTTTTTAAAAATTCATGCACTATTCGAAAGCCACATTATCCACGAGTAACATAGGCTAAATTTTATTTAAAAAAAAAGGATTCTGTTAAATATTTGGGTTTAGATGTACACTAATATTATGAAGAGGAAAACTTTGTTTGTTTGTAATGAATAGGCTCAGAAACCTACGACCCCAAAATCCGAAATTTACGCGAACGAAGTCGCGGGTGGAAAGCTATTACATATAAAGTTCAAAGATTTTACCAAAATATTAGTTTTGTCTGGGAATTGGACCACCTTAAATGTAAAAACTTTTTTATAATGCCAATAGAATTATTTTTTTTAATAAAATTTCTTTTGAGTGAATATGTGAAATTGGATACTTCCAATTTCACATATTAAACAAACTTTCACTTTAAGTTCGGTTTTAGGTCATCCAGAATAGTCAAAACCAATACGATATTAGTAACGGAGAATTGAATGAGCAAAAGGTCCAGCAGTTGGATATAGGTTAATAATAATTAGATATTTCTCAATTTCACGGAATTAACTGAGCAGAAATTAGGAAGATAACCCATGCAATAATGACAGAAAAACCAGCTGACGGTATAAACAAGGAAGGAGTTTCTGGTTTAATTAACTGTCAGCGGCGTCATTGGTATGGTCATATTCGTTATAATAACCATGACTTCTCCTTGATTGGTTATGCTTTAAAAACTTCATAATTTCTCTTAGAATTCAACGCCAATCATCATTCCTTGATTACCGTTATTTACTTAAATTTGACATGTGTCATCTATAAAGGTAGGCTGACATGAAAGCTAATTGATATAATATGTGTCATCTTTAAAGGTAGGCTAACATTCATGCAATACATGCTGCATAGCTTTCAAGCTAATTGATATAATATGGCGCGAAAGGTGTACCAGATAATGAATGCATATTTACTTTAGACATAAAATAAAGAAAAGAAGACACCGTTTATTAACTAAAACTGACCCAGAAGAAAGGTGTTCTAAACCTAACACCACACGAGACATAGACATAAATTTTAAATAACTCTATAGAACCTAAAAATATCCTAAAAGAGGCTATGAAAGGTGAAAGAGTTCTCGATTTGTCTATATATCGTTCGTGTGTTACGCTTACCCCATTTGGAAATATTCATAGGCAATTGGCAACAAATACTTATCTTAAATTAAAAAAAAATCACAAAACTATCTCCGAAACTATAGCACCTAGAAGTATGTGACGGACCAAAAAATTTGTATTTTTTATGATCATTTCTAAGTTATAAAACACAGGTACAGTCAAGGACTTTAATTCATGAGCCACCATGGAACCAATTCACAGTAAACGTCATAGTGACATCCCGTCAACTAAGAGGAATCGGAATGTTTTTTTTTTTTTAAAGGTTCCATGGTGCTTTATGAATTAAAGTCCTTGACCGTACAAGTCACCACTTATCACATGAAGCACAGAAATGTGACCCAATTTTTTCGCTTAATTTTTCGCTTGTGCTATCGCCAGCCCCGTATGGCCACCGAATCAGCATTCGCACACTAGTGCAGACTGCGTGCCCGAGCGACACCGTACAATGGGTCTGGGTGGTCGCTGGTCGTTTCAGACTTTGCCTAAATTGATCGTTTTACGATCACGTCGCGGCGTCAAAGGTAATTAATTGCTTTTTACCTTTCTTTAGTTTTGGGGTTTCGTTGCTGCATTTGCCCTGTGGTGAAATTTTGGTAACATTTGAACTTCTCATTTTCTTCCGTGGGTAAGGAGCCTTAGTTCGATTTCTGTGATCCGTGTGGTATCGGGTTTAGAATATCACATCTCCATTTTCTCCGTGGATGTCTTAGGCGACTTAGGACATAGGTTTATGTATACTTTAGGCGACAGGCTAGCAACCTGTCACTATTGTACCTGCCACCTCAAAACCTAAAAAATGTTATGCTAGAAGTGACCACAAAACGCGAAATAGTCATTGTTTTGTCTATGTAGCGTTTTGTGTGCTCTGCCTACTCCGTTTGGGAATACAGGCGTGATTTTATGTATGTATGTATGTGTTTGGGTTCAATAAGGTATTTAATTACAATTTTAGTAATGAATCACAGCTTTTAATCAAACAAGAATTAAAGTTTCTTGCGGTGCATTCTTCTTTGCAATGATGGGTCTTTCCGAAGCGCTGGTAGACTCCAAAATGAGGTGTGAGTGCTCTTAGGATTAGGAGCCTATTTGCATAAATAAAGTTTAAAAATACCTAGGTACATGAAAGAGAGTGTGGCTCCTATTTTTCGAAAATCATATTTTCTTCGTGTTAATTTTTCCATACCCAAAGTTTTCCGGTGTCTTTTTTTCCCAGTCACCTATTATTACTAGTTTTGATTTTTTCGCTTCCCTTTTTTTCCATTCTTTTAAGCATCTAGGATATTGCCTAGTTTACGTATCTGATAGCAGTTCGGTTCTGGCGCTTCGCCGGCCGCTGCCGCGGCACGCTCGCTTCGCTCGCTCGTCTCGCGCGCTGTAGGGACGCAGTTCAACCTCGCTTCGCTCGTCGTCGTACCTAATTGGGCTCTGTGTTAGACCTTATACGTATAATTACGCCATAAGGGAACGGAAAAATAATATTTCATTAAAAAATGCCCATGAGAAATTATATGTTGGGGAAAAAAGGTACTGGAAAAATAAGGGAACGGAATAATTGCCACCAACTCAGGCAATAAAAATCGAGCCGCATGGCAAATAATAAATAATAATAACGAAAACAGGCCCTTAGACTCCATTACAACTATCGTTCAGGATAAAAATAAAATTATAAGTGACCCAATCATTATCGCTAATGCTTTTAATAACTTTTATATAGATAATGTAAAAACTAACTCAAACTTGACCCTAAAAATAAACGAAAATTTACCCGCAAACGTGACCAAATCAATTTTTCTAAGGCCTGTAACTTCTGATGACATTGTAAAATATATAAAAAAATTAAAAAATACTGGAAGCACGGGAATTGATGAAATCACAACCAAAGTGGTGAAGTACTGCGCTGACGTAATATCTTTCCCATTAGCATTTATTTTTAATTTGATGATTGAAAAAGGCATCTTCCCGGATAAATTAAAAACAGCCGTAGTTAAGCCTATGTTCAAAAAAAATGATAGGTATCAGTTAGAGAATTATAGACCAATAGCTCTATTGCCGATATTCTCAAAAATTGCGGAACGGATTATATATGACCAGATTTATAATTTCATTGAACATGAACATATACTTGTAAAAGAGCAAAACGGATTTCGTAAAAACAAATCCACTTCCACAGCCATCTATGATCTGGTTGAAACGGTTACTCTTAGTATAGATAAGAGAGTTCCAATATGTGCAATATATATGGATCTGTCAAAAGCTTTTGACGTTGTTGACCATAATCGCTTGTTGGCAAAGTTAGAACGCTACGGCATTCGAGGGAATGCACTAGAACTAATAAAGTCATATTTGAGCAACAGAATGCAATGTACGGAAATTAGAAGAACATGTATAGAAACTAAGAAAGAAACCGCTTACTACTCTAAATTTAGACCATTAATACGTGGCGTCCCACAAGGAAGCATTCTAGGGCCTTTGCTCTTTCTAACCTACATTAATGACATGCCTAAACAAGTTCGACATCCTATGATACTATTCGCAGATGATAGCACTATTATAATTAAATCCGATAATTTGACTACATATAATACTGAAATAATTAATACAATTAATACTATTTTTAACTGGATACAGTCAAATGGACTAAAAATTAACATAGACAAAACCAAAATCATGCAATTTTATCAATCTAAATCTAAATCTATTAATCTTGACATACAATCTAATGATGAAAATATAAAAGAGACAGATGTAGCAAAATTTTTGGGAATTAATATAGACAATAATATGAAATGGAAAACGCACACTGAAATACTATGTAAAAAAATAAATAGTTTTGTATTTGCTCTCAGAAGAATTTCAAAATTATCAGATTCGAAAACGGCATTGTTAGCTTATCATGGATACATTGGATCGATTCTTCGTTACGGTATAATCTTCTGGGGAAATTGTCCGAATAAAAAATTTGTTTTTGGTGCACAAAAAAAATGTATCCGGGCCATCTGTGGCCTTAAAGACACGGACAGCTGCGTACCTTACTTCAAGCAACTAAAAATTTTAACACTAACCGGTCTTTACATTTATGAAGTAGCAATTTTCGTTAAGTCTAATCCTGACACGTTTCCACTAAAGTCGTCAGAATCTAAGAGCATACGCCATAAACATAATATTAACACAATACCAGGCAAAACCGCATTGCTACGAAACAGCTTATTAGGTATGGCCTCTAAAATATATAACCATTTGCCCGATCGACTGAAAGAATTAGAATTATATATGTTTAAGGTTAAATTAAAGGATGAACTGATCAACAAGGCATATTACTCTCTGGGAGACTTTTTTAAGGAAAGAATTAATTGTGACTAGATAATTTAGATATTGACATCCTCACTCTTGACCTCTTTATTTTATAAATTTTATGCATGTCACATTGATTATTAATTATTATTATATCATTATTTTAAGAAAAAAATATTGTACTACACTAGAAACGATAATAATAATGTATTGCCAGATCCAGACCAGATAGTCTCAAAACTTTCACATGCCATGACGGCCAAATGTATCAAGGATCAAATGATTATTATGTAACACCAATGTACCATACATTTTGTGAATAAATGACTTTGAACTTTGAACTTTGAACTTTGAACCAAGAAAAAAGATGACTGGAGAAAAAAGACACCGGCAAATAATGAGAACGGAAAAATGAACACGAAAAAAATATGATTTTCGGAAAAAAGGAGCCACGCTCTTTTTAACTTTGTCGGGTTTTTTATTTTTTTAAGTACGTATAAGAATAGACTATAAAGTCAGACAACTACCCTACCGACAAGACTAAACCTTCGTTAGTCGCCTCTTATGTGTATGGAAAAAAGAGGTGTTATAAGCCCGACACTACACGGGGTAGATTTAAGAGTGCATTTAAACCCCCGTTTGAGCTAACGTAGCCATCATGGCACCGTGGCGCCATGTAGACTAGCCGTAACGATTCTGTTTATTAGCCACAAATTTTTGAAATCTTCCACAATAAGAATGGTTAGCAGTATGACATACGGACGCCATTGTACTTTTTGATGACTTTATTCTATAAAGGCAAACATCACGGCTGTATTCTCAAATGGTTCAACAATTAATCGAGCAACTAGAAATAAATATGCCAAATTTAGCGTAATTTGCTAAATTGGCAACACTGACAAACGAACTGACGGCTTGGAGTGATGATCCCCCATTGACGGTCAGTTTGGCGCGACGCGCCGAAAGTATTGTGCGCGGACGTGGGTTCGAACTCTGGAGCGACGATTCGCCATTGACGATCAAATTGGTCCAGGTTGATCGAGTTTTAGGAAAAACCCAGGTCCCGGAGCTATCATGAATGGGGGGCATAATCATGCGCACGATCCAACTCGCACCTTAAAGTCCCCGCATCTAATTCGGCAAGATTTTAACTAGTGGGGGTGAGTTCGAGCACAGCTTTACCACGGAAAGCTTTTGCGCCAACTTACCCCCACCTCTCAAAACGTTGCCAAATTAGCTGCCGGGTTGCACCGACCTAGGTAGTTCCCATCACAATTAAGACATGAAGCCAGACTGCAATAAAGATGGCGGTTCGCACGCTTGGGATGCGCGAGGGCGATGCGCAGTAAAGATACGGCAGGAAGGGGTGAGCCGAGGCTCTGTAAGATAGTACCGCAATTAAAAACAGCGAATCAGTATCTGTATCAGTATCTGTAGATAATACATGTAAATATCATACATACACACATCACTGGAGGGCTATTGTCCAACTCATTAAAAATCTATATCGGATTCAATTTGACAGTTGAAACTAAATCTCACTTTGAAGTTGAAACATTTGGTCATCGCAACTAAAGCTCATGCTATCGAATTGTACGAATTATTTACTAAAAATTGGTTTTGCGTAAGCTCTAAAATTGCTTTCACAATAGTCATCCAGTTTTTACACGAAAACACTTTACCACGATTCTTGAGATCTTGTTCGCTTTCGTTCGTGAAACCGATATAGATATTTAGTGCGTTAGACCTGCTGTGTTCCCATAATTTTAAACAAAAAAAAAAACCAACTTGAAATTAGCAATATTTTGAAAGTATTTACCGAAAACGCCGTACATCTCCATATAAAATTTGAAGAGTTCCCTCGATTTCTCCAAGATTCCATCATCAGATCCTGGTTTCGTGCCAATGGGACCAATTTCGAGTTATACCCTTTCAATTAAAAAAAAATATTTGAAAATCGGTCCACGGGTCTCCGAGATATCGAGTAACATACACACAAAAAAAAAATTAGGTCGAATTGAGAACCTCCTCCTTTTTTTGAAGTCGGTTAAAAATGGGATAAGTTCACACGCCTTTTTTAAATCCACCAACGCTTCGGAAAGAGCAACATTGCCAAGAGACGTAGCAAAATTTTTTTTCTTTAAGATGTATTCTTTACTTACATAACAGTTTGTTAAAAAAAAACTAAAAGTTGTGGGGACAAGATATTTCGGAATAAAGGTATAACCAAATAACCAAACCACCTTAGATTAAAAAGATCTAGAAGAGGCTGTGAAACGCTAAATAGTCATGGTTTTATCTATGTAGCGTTTAGTGTGCTCTGCCTATTTAGGATTACAGGCGTGATGTATGTATGTAATTCAGACAACAATATGATCCAGGACAATCCTCCAAGCACACTATTTGATTTTTGATTTAATACTAGCTTTTGCCCGCGGCTACGCTCGCGTTAAATTCGGGGTAACACAGAAGAGATCTTGTTAGCCACAGCCCGCATGCCAATTTAAAGCTTTTTACGTTGAAAATTGCGAAATCCTACTATTTTTCCTATCGTCATATTTTGGAAAATTTAAACAAAATCTTTATAAATTGTAGCCTATGTGCTATTCTGATGTATAAGCTACATTACTGTAAAGTTTCATTTAAATCCATTCAGTAGTTTTTGCGTTAAAGAGTAACAAACATCCAAACATCCAAACATCCAAACATACAAACATCTAAACATCCAAACATCCAAACATACTCACAAACTTTCACATTTATAATATTAGTAGGAAGTAGGATTTGATAAATATTATATAGTATGTTACTTTGTCTTTAATTCTTGAGGCTCTTCGCCTCACTTTCACACGTTCCGGTGGGTGCGTGCGCGCAATTAGGCCCGTCTGGCGCCGCCATGCGTGTCCATTGACGGGGGAAGCTTCGGTGCCTGTGTGTGAAGTTCTTGGCCTCTTGTTGTCTTCATCAATCGCCCAACTTTTGGAGTTAGAAGCCATAGTGAAGACGTTTTTTCGTGTGGTGTCTTAAGGTGGTTAAGATATATATATTGTAGGAGACAGGCTAGCAACCTGTCACTATTGTACCTAATCTTAAAACGTAAAAATATGTTAGAGGTGGCCACAAAACGTGAAATAGTCATGGTTTTGTTTGTCTGCCGATCCCATTTGGAAAAATAGGCGTGATGTATGTAATTTTCATTCATAAACACTTAAAGGATTTGCTGTGCTGAAAATTATATTACTCTTTTTTATGCACTTTATCTACTTACTTATACAAATGTAATAGTCCAACACCTAAACCAAAACCTATACTTATAAATTATAAGTTATAATATTCACAAATAATAAACACTTAATTACTTACATATTAAACACCCAAGACTCAAAAATAAATATTAATGTTGATCACACAAACATCTGCCCCGATCAGGAATCGAACCCGCAACCTCAAGCTTCACAGTCGCGATCTCCAACCACTGGGCTATCCGGCCGTCAAATGTCACAATCGCACAAGGTCAAGGCCCAAACCGTCATTAAAAAGTGTTAGTCATTGTCATTAATTAAGTGTCACTAAATTATTGTAACGGTCAGATGTCGTTCTGGGAATATATTTAATTGCCAATTTCTGGACCTAAGCTACTGTTGTAAATCTTAAAAAGCCTACTTTTTGCATGCATTGGTTAAGGCGCAGACTGGTTGTTGTCTAAAGAATTAACATTGTATTTTTCTCGATTTTAGAGCCGTAGAAAAGACTCCAATGGAGGGATCTCTCCAAGCCGATAATATACCTGACGACCGAAATCCGATGGAAGATTTGGAAGTTGTATTTACGCAACTGATTTTCGAAACTTCGTAAGCGCGAGAAAATTTCACATTGTGTAATTTTTATCATACAGTTTAGGTTCAAAATTAAAAAAGAGGTATAACGACAGGTTGCTAGCTTGTCTAAAATACCAACTCTCTTTTTGTCGGTCGCAAACATATGTCATAATTTTTCTCTCTGTCTTTCAAAGGTTGGCCGTAAAATATGCATTGCATTTAATAATTTTTTAATTGTATTTTTTTGTTTTTTTTTCATTGCCACAAATTCCCACAAAGTCCCTCTTTCTTATTACGACACTCATAGAATGAACTGAGAATTAAGTAATTAAGTTATTCTAAACCCAACATCATACAGGTATAAATAAATTAACTGGCTGGAGCATCCCACCCCTTAACAAAATCCACTTGGAATACTCATTTGCAAGCGGCAAAGTTCCTACTCGACTAAAAAGATCTAAAAAGCAAAATAAAAGTTAAAAGAATTTGGCAGACAATGCCGCTGGGAGTGCCACCACTCTGTTGCATTGGTTTGTCACGTTACTTCGTTTTGCACCTTTAAAAGGGTATCCATGCTTGGGGGACATTTGGGATAAATAAAAAATGTACTTGATTTATCTACCCTTTCATTCTTAGGTATATCGTTGTCTTTCTCACGTCCTTCGCTGATAAATATAAGTCTTTTGGCCGGCAATAGATGGACGATTGAAATTTTGAAAATGGGTCAGATCCTTTTTCAATGTCCGTGAGGGTTTTGAAAATGAAACTACCGCGAGTCTCATTCATAATATATCATTCAGATGACTCACGTATTAATTGAGTTTTGCTCGACATGTTTCGGACTAGTCAGTAGCCCTTCATCTAAGAGCTTTGGCAGCTGCGTACATACCACCACTCTGTTGGAAAAGGAGATCGTTAAATTCTCATATTTTTGCAGAATTTTATTTTATTTTCCAATTCCTAATACGTGATGGGCTCGCATTGAAACTACAGCCCAAATCCTCTCGTGCTGAGAGGAGGCCTGTGCCCATAATTGGGGCGTATTTAGGTTGGACTGTTAATTACTTTCCAATTCATACATAAATTTTATCAATGTAGATCGTTTTACATTTGGTGCAAACGTCAAAATCTTGAAGGTTTGAGAGATATTGATAAATTCTCATTCTTTTAAACTTCCCCAAAGTTATGAGCGCTTGATTGTAATTTATGAGCAAATTATTGGATAAGTTTTATTTTGTTTAGAAAGGCTGAATTTACTTCAAAATCACACCACAAAATTTAAGTTAATAGGTACTGTAAGGGCGGCTCGCACACACGCGCACGTGCACCCACACCAGCAGCCGTCTACCCGCAATCGCGACGCAGCGCCGGCGCCGCCGTGGCGGCGCGGCACTCGACACCCCGCACTCGCCTGGCAACCACGACCCAGTACACGCGCATCGTCTGTTGAGCTCTCAGTTATAATTGTCACGTGATCGAACAATAAATCTACCGTAGTGTTGTATCGTTTTGAGTTTAATTCTGATCTCTCTTTAATAGTACAAATTACCTCATTGTGTTTAATAACCATTTCAACATTAATCTATTGATAGGTACTACCTATTTCACCCTTTTTAGGATTCCGTAGTTCACTTGACTTGAGACTTCGCTGTCCGTCCGTCCATCTGTCGTTAGGTTGTAACCCACGAACCCTATTAGCTGGACAGTTTTGCTAAAATTTTCATGGGTTTTTCTACACAATACAACAAATACTAAAAATAAAATATCATCATTTACCGCTCCCAATCCCGACTCACACTTAGCCGGTTTTCTTTGCACGATTCATCATTGTTCACACCAACTGATCGTCAGTTCTTTAGCGTACCACTAACCACCGTAACGTACATAACTTGCAAGAACCATTATCTATTGAAAGACGGTTAAAATAAGCCCGACACGCTCTTGACCGTTTCAATAATTACATTTCGCAAAAAAGTCCAAAGACACCTTGACCCTCCGCATCCAAATTTAATTGCATTTTTTTACGCGTATATTATTAAAATATTTCAAGACTACCGCCATTTTGGCAGAATAATTTATGGAGGCCGCTATCAGCGCGCGGGCAATCAGACGAATATCGGGAATGATCGATAAAAATCTACCTAAAATATTGGCCGCCCCTAAGATAAGGGGTTCTTCCAGTGCCACTAAAAATATCACTGTCATATTTTTTGTATAGCTGTAAGGTAGACGGAGTGTTAGACCAGTTAAGTTTTTATTATTTTGTATTGCATGCCGAAACTCTTATACTTGTTAAACTAATGTGTTTTCTATGATCATAATAATATTTATCAAAACATTAGCAGTGTGGTGTCAGGCTTAGAATAACTCTCTGTTTTTTCTCATGAATTTCGTGAGAGGCGACTACTAAGGAAATAGGTTAAGGCAGGGGTTCCCAAACTGTGCGCCGCGGCAGAAGGTATTGAGGGGCGCCGCGAAACCTTTTCATATTTTTACTTACACATATTTTCAGTTTTATTCCTCTCAACCTAAATACTACCATTATCTGAGCCTATTTGTTCTGTATCTTTTTCAAATAGTTACGCTGGGTAGGGCGCCGTGACAGAATTCTAAACTTGTGGGTGCGCCGCGAGCTGAAAAAGATTGGGAACCCCTGGTAGGTATATTTTAGGCGACAGGCTAACAAACTGTCATTATCATACCAGCCAACTTAAAATCCAAAAAATATGTTAACACTGGCCACGAAACGTGAAATAGTAATGGTTTTGACTACGTAGCGTTTTGTGTGCTCTCCCACCCCATTTGGGACTTCAGGCGTGATGTATGTATGTATGTATGTTTGGAAAACTTGAAGAAGTCTCAAGTTATGAATGTGCTTAGTCGCCTCGTACGACATCCACAGAATAAACGGAGGAGTGTTTCACTTAAAGATCGCAAGGATATATCGCGCAGTATAGCAGCCAGTATGCCCAATCGCTATGCGCTGGAGGCGTGCGCAGGGCAGTCGTCGGATTTATGAAAATGACGTCCCAGTCCGTCATTAGCTAACGGACCGCCGCGCTTGCGCAGGTTGCCAAGCGGGCTACAGATATAGTGCATTTTTTTTATCAAACTCAGATACCATACATACATACATACTCTCACGCCTGTATTCCCAAGAGGGGTAGGCAGAACATATGAATTAAAAAATCCCGTGCCACGTTTGGCAACTTCAGGGTAATCAGATTAAACGTGATATTTCAGTGACAGGTTGCTAGCCCATCGCCAACAATGCACTAACACTTTCCCATGGTAGACTCTTACGACACCCACGGGAAGATAGTCAAAAGATTTTTTTTATATCAAGGTCAGATATGCGCAAGTTGGTGGCGACAGATATAGTGCATTTTTTTACGAAACTTTGATACTTACTATGGCACCTGAAATGTCAATAAATAGTTATTTTAAAGTAGATGAGACGTTTTCCCTCTTTTTAGAGTTCCGTAGTCAAAGGGTACAAACAGGACCTTATTGCTTCGCTGTTTGTCCGTCGGTCCGTCTGTCTGTCGCCAAAGTCTATCTCAAGAAACTTGCACAAATTTTGTATTTTTGTTTATTTAGTTTTTAGTATTGCGTTCATAGTAATTCAACGTTGTGTGTAAAGTTCCCAATCCGCACTGGGCCCGCGTGGGAACTATCGCCCAAGCCCTCTCATACTGAGAGGAGGCCTGTGCCCTGCAGTGGGACGTATATAGGCTGATGATGATGAACCTATGAGTATTGAGCTGCGTGCAACCAACGCAATGTTTTGCCCTTCTTGCTCGATATCAATTATGTGGCAAGTATTTTGATGGAAGGTTGATATAAAACTTGTGTAAATCGTTTGTATTTTTGCGTTTTCTTTTCCCTATTAAGGCGGTCGCACCATGGTAAAATTTGGAAGACAGTGGTGTAAACAATACCGCATGTCGCCGCCACTGTATAGTGAATAGTTGGCTACGTCACGGCGCGTCACGTGGGCGAGGTGAGGGCTCTCAGATCACCTTGTTAGGGGCGGTACGAATGGAACTCGATGTTTAATCGCTGGTAACTCGCTTGATGTTCCGTAATCAGCCGGCTTCCTGGCTTAGCACAGCAAGTCAGTGTGTGCTAAATCTACAGATCTACCGGCTTATCACAGCAAGCCACTATGTGCTAAGTCTAAAGATGTGAGGTGAAGTTTATGGCGTTTATTATCCCTCTTTAAGGAAGGTGCCGTGTCATGTTCCACAAATTATAAGTAGCTTCAACTTGGTTATGAAAGAAAAATGTTCTCGTGTATTGACACTAAAACGCTCTTAATGCTCACACGTACATACATGCTTGCAATTATGCCTGCATTTGTAAATGGAATAGGTGAAAAGGTGGACACTAAATGTCACATAGATAAGACTATGATTCGCCACTATTTTTTATGTGTGGGTTTCAAAAATTGTGGGAAAATTTCTGTGCTAGAAAAAAAGGAAATGTACAAATATAAAGAATAAGTATTTTAAGCAGTGCAGTTCAATAGAATTATTTTTTAGATTGTAAGGTAAAAGTACTACAGTGACAAATCACGACTCTGTCGCCTAAAATACACTATAATCTATTTCATTAGTCCCTTCTAACGGCATCCGTCAAAAAATATACTCAGCTTAAACTTCCTTCAACTCACTTACACTACAATCTACTCTCACAAAAACTCACTCAGGCGAGTTCCATTCGCCCGTTACCCGTAGTAACGCAGTCCCATAACGCCGGGTTATATTTACTCCAGGGCGCGAACGAGATAAACCACGCGATTCGGTTTGGCGGCCGCCTGGAGGTGTACGTGGTAACACCGCATTCTAAACCGCTCGCTTAATAAAGGTGATATCAGACGGTTCATTTTTCTTTCATTTTCGCCTTTCATTCGGTACTATTCACTCGAAATGACACGTCTGAACACGGAATGAAACAAAACTGTCGAATGAAATCACTAATGAATTGATCCAGCAATGTTGGATCGCTTCACTCGGCATCTTTCATTCGCACTCCGAATGAACGACAAATGAATAGTCTGAACACCGAATGAACCGTTCACTCGGATTCGCCAAACTAAACCTATCCCAAGACACGACTTCATTTGACGCCATACTGTCGGAAAGGATTAGTGAATGTTCATTTCTAGCTAAACAATCTGAACATGGAATGAAAGAAAAATGAAGTAATCGCTCGGATGAACGTTCATCCGAATGAACCGTCTGATATCACCTTAATTAGCTCTGAAAGCTAGAACAAAGCGGTCACATATGAATGAGGAATATTTATATGTACCATCGCGAACAGGGATTGTTGAGCCACTTACCTATGTTTGTAACTTGGTCGCGTAATACTAATCCAATAGCCTGACATCTAGTCCGTCACATAATCCTTACTAATATTGTAATATTATAAGTCAGAAAGTGAGTTTGTTTGTTTGTTTGTTCCGCTTTCACGCCGTAACAACTGAACCGATTGCTATAAAAAATTGCAGACGTAAAGATAGAGGTCCGAATTAAAATAATAGGCTACTTTTTATCCCGGAAAAATTGATGTTCCCGAGGGAAAACAAAAATATAGTTTGCTTGATAGATCGATATCGATCGATGATCGATCGATAGATGATAGATCGATGGCGCTGTGTGTCGTTTGAAACGAGAAGTTTTCTTATAGTTGTGCTTTATACCGCAATATAACCGAGTTCCACGCGGGCGAAGCCGCGGGCGGAAAGCTAGTAAAGTAATAAATAAATAATAAGATGTCGTAAGAGACGACAAAGGAGGTTTAGGTACGTTTGAGGCGGCAGGCTAGCAACCTGTCATTATTATACCTCATCCATCTATTAAATTAAAGCTAAAATAAAATTATGCTACAAGTGGCTGCGAAGCGTGAAGTAGTCATAATCATGGTTTTATCAATGTCACGTTTCGTGTGCACTTCCTACCCCAAACGGGAATACAGGCGTGATTGTATGTACTTAATCACAATTTTATTGATTTACCTTCTCGCTGTGATTAAGTCCCGCGTACATATACATATAAATATGATTGAGAATGACGACAGTTTAAAACATTATATGAATGAAGAAGTTATGAACAAAAGACGTTTGTAATAATGACGTTATTATTTTTTAGGGTACCGTACCCAAAGGGTTAAACGGGGCGCTGTTACTGAGACTTCGCTGTCCGTTCGTTTGTCACCAAGTTGTATCTTACGAACTGTAATAGCTAGATGGTTGAAATTTTCACAAATTATGCATTTCTATTGCTGCTGTAACAAACAAATACTAAAAGTTAAATTACCTAAATATCATTTATGGGCTAGTAACCTGTCAGCAATATCACGTTTAACCATTGAGGTATTACTACTAACACCTAACACTAATAGTACCTCAACGCGTTTAACCATCTCGTTACCTTGAAATTGCTAAACGCGACACTAAATTTTTGAATTCACGAGCTCTGCCTACCCCTATCGGGAATACAAGCATGAGGATGTATATATGTATTTACAGGGGGCTCTCATACAAAAATCGTGTTTTTTTCTGTTTTTGTGCTGCCGTTACCCTGATACTGCGGTTCAAGAGATACAGCTCTATGACACCCAAATTTTACCCTTTTTGACGTTTTTCGAAACAAGACAAACAAATTCGACACCAACGTCATTCTATTCAGTATTATGAATACGCAATTGGTCGTAAAATCGCCAAGTAACCGCATGGAGACCCAAAGAAGGATAAGTAAATAAATATTTATGCCGACATGCGGGTGAAATTATGACAATTTAATCAATTATAGCGTTAACGAGAAACGACCGCGGTGGCCGGCCCGCGGCAGTGTGCAGGGGAAGTGACTCTACCTACATTACAATACTGTATCTACACTTGTTATTTCAGTGTGGTGTCGGGTTTAGAATAATACATACATACATACATATTCTCACGCCTGTATTCCCAGGAGGGGTAGGCAGAGCACATGAATTCAAAAATCCAGTGCCACGTTTAGCAAATTAAGGGTAACCAGATGGTCAAACGTGATATTGTGGTGACAGGTTGCTAGCCCATCGCCCACACTACACCAACCCTTTCCCAGAGTCGACTCTTACGACACCCACGGGAAGAAAGGGGGAGGTGCTATTCTAACCCGGCACCACACGGGTAAAATAATAGGTCTCCAATTATACCGTGGATGGTGTAAGAGGTAAAGAAGGAATAGGTTGAGGTTATTATTATTTAGATTTTTGTATATGTTGATAGAGCGGCAACAGAAAACAGAAAATGTCAATTCTCTCTTACAGTTCTTGAGATACAGCCTAGTGACAGGCAGACAAACATACAGCGAAGTCTCAGTAATAGGGTCCCGTTTACACCCTTTAGGTACGGAACCCTAAAAATGTGTTAGAAGTGACCACGAAACGTGAAATCGTGTTGGTTTTGTCCATGTGGCATACCATGTGCTCTGCCTACCCCATTTGGAAATACAGGCGTGATATATGTATGTAAATATCGAATTCGATTACGTGCATAAATTCCGAAAAATTCAGAGATGCCAGGTTGAACCGTTGGTCGAAAAAAAAAGTAGAGTGACATATCTGTCACACTGTCCCTCCAAACGACGGTTTACGGACAATTTTGTCCCATCGCCACCGAGCCGCTATAAAGTCATTAACCATCTCGTAAGCACTATTTTAGGGACACACCTGTCACAAATTTGGGACACATACAGGGTGTAACGGCTCAACTAAATAAAGGCTTGAACAAGAAACAACTGACTACATTGAACATTAGACTACCGTGAGACTCACTCATCTTATAAAATACGTATAACTCACGTTTTAAATCGAGTTTAGCTCGACATGTTTCGGGCTAATTCGTAGCCCTTCATCTACGAGGATCTTCATCTATTCTTCACTTATGCGCGTTTGGCAGCAGCAGCCGCCGCGGCTCCTACATGAAGGGCTACGAATTAACTCGAAACATGTCGAGCTAAATTCCATTTAAAACGTGAGTTATCCGTATTTTCTTAGATGAAACAAGTATCGTACATTTAAACCGTACATTTTGAAGAGATGCATACATACAATTAAGCCTATGTTCCCAAATAGGTTAAGCAGAGCACAGGAAACATGAGACAGACAAAACCACGATTATGACTATTTTAGCTTTCGCAGCCACTTTTAGAATAATGAAAGGTTTGAAAACCGATGAAAGTAGTATAATAATGACAGGTTGCAAGCAATGGTTGGTGTGTCGCCTTAAGCATACCTAAACCTCCTTAGTCACCTCTTACGATATCCACAGAAGAAATTGAGAAGTGTCTTTCTATCCCGACACCACACAGGAAAGACTAACTAATAGATAACGCATAAGTTCCTCTTATTTTCTCACAAAACTCCAAAACAAGACACTACCCAAATTACATTTCAAAAGAAGCTGTTCTGTCTCACGGGTCTTGCTGCAATTTGGCTTTTGTTGGCGCCAGATGTTGGCCAAACAGGCCAATACCTGGCCATATAATTGCCACCACGTGTCAACGACAATACCCATTGAAGGATAGCTTTGTCAAATTGCCAATATGGCGTTTTTGTTGAAGAGAGGTAAAAAAAAGTACGTTAAAAATAAGGTAGTTTTAGTGTGGCCGTCAATTAGCGAATGGATGTCATAATCTAAATCAAAGAATGAGACGTAGTCGGAAAATAATGAAATAAGATGGATATTTTACGTCTTTATATCGATATTTAGCTCCACATGTTTCGGGCCAATACGTGACTAGTGTGGCTGTGGATAAAAATGCGCACTGCGTGCCACTGCTGACGACTACCTACATTTTCGCTATTACATTTATAAAGGTTGATCACACCGACCACAGACGTATCTTGAAGATAGAGATATAAAAAAATGTCTAAAAACGACGTGACACGACACACGTACGTTATATTGTGTGTTGAATACTATAATTAGGTACTTTTAATCTGTCATTCGTCTAGTAAATATTTTTTAATAAGATTATTCAAGTCACATTTTAAATGTGACTTGCTCACTAACTACTGTCGTCACTGAAAGAGGTAGGGCAGCTTCCCATACATGAATTTAGTTCATAAATGAAGTAAGCGTCTATGAATGAAATATACCTTGTTTTAAAGAGCATGTATTGCTGATACTTAAGAAAAAAAATCGTAATTTTAGGAGGCCAGGATTTTCAGTTATTATACTTAGAAGATATAGAGGTTATGTCACTGTTTATCATATGATTTAATGCACTGTAGCATACAATAATGTATCAATATTCAGAATTAAAGAGCCTGGGTATGGGAAATGAAGATTACGATTGCTAGGAAAGATTATTGATGATCACACAAGTTAAGCAACCTGGGATGTGGATCACACTAGGATTGGTGACCACCTTATAACTTAAACTTCTTTGTGTATAGTGTGAGAGAGAGAGATAAGGCTGTTGAGGGAATTTAAAGAGACATCAGTCGTCAAAATCTATCAGATGCTTCTGTATTCGTACCTTGAAATATCTGACAGAATAATTCAAAAATGGCGGGCGCAAGCGAGCTGTGAGTGTCGTCAAGTCGTGAAAACAAACTTGGAACGTCAGTTGTACTTTGACAGTTGATAGCTCTGGATGGAAGTCTTTGAGCCAGCGCCCATTTCCGCTTTTATTGTCAAAAAGAGTTTAAAATGCTTTATTTCATATAAAATCTATCCTAAAATAAATAAAATAAATAATGGAATAAAGTATATTAATTATATTCATAAACAATTTAAATATAGAAATCATTTATGAATGTAAATAGGAAAAAATAATTATTTAGTCTGGCAACATCGGATAACAAAAAAATGGCCGCTCCGGAAAAATAAATATCACATTAGCCATTTTAAATATTATCTTTTTAACCTGGCCTTACCTAAATATAACAAAATCATCGAAAATCATTTACGAATATTTCATATTCTTTGGTTGCTGTGAGTTCTTAAGACGCTTTAAAAGTCCGTAACTAAATATCTGCCCTAGCTATTTCTCGATGATTCTTACGAAATCTGTGCCATTTCTCGTAAACGTTGAATGAAGACAAAAACATTACTGTAAAAAAATTATGAGCATGAAAACAAAAATACTGCGTAACTCAGTGTGCCCCATATTTTGGATATTTATCAGTACATTTACGCTCGTCGCAGTTTGTTTTATTTTATTAAATTTAATTTTCAGTTCAGAGAAATTGTTTAGCAAAAATCTTGAAGAATTAAACAATGTTTCCTTTAAGTTAACAAGCACTATTTTTAAGTTTTAAAACAGCTTCTTTCTAGAACAATTTTTTCATTAAAAAAAAATACAACCATTCACTGTCCGTTTTACAACTTCCATTCTAACATTTCACCAGAACTCAACACAACCTTCCCCATTACGTGTTCGCACGTGCGTTCCCACAAAGCCTGACCGGTGTTTTGCCGTAAAAAAAACGGTCATTCATGCCTGCCCATGAATGGGTGTCTACCTGGGTGTTTACTAGTTACCGGATGTTGGACAGATTGGACACACCGTTAGGTCAGATTAGGGGTGCAGTCCGAAAGCATTATAGTTCGGAAGTTCTTTGGAAGTCTCAGGAAGTGTTTTTTGTGAGAAATAGAGCTTGTAAATTGTGGATTTTTGAAGAAAGTAAGAATGATTCGGCGAAGTCGTGTCGTCAGCCGCGTGTGTGGTTATTAACCGTATTTGGTCTATAACTAGGCCCAGCGAACTTCGTTCCGCCTTAGCAAGATTTTTTTTCACTAGATTTCCAAATTATCTCATCGTTTAAACCTTCCCTGGACTATGGAAACTTCAAAACCAAAATCCACTAAATCGCCTCAGACGTTCTCGAGATTTAGCATGACTATAAGGGTCTCCCTACATCAGTCGACGCCATTTCGACAAACGGCGGTCGGAAAAAGCTTTATGTCAACGCAATAAGAGCGAACAAGGCGTCAATCGGCTCGTTTCGTGTGGACCGAGCGTGACCGATCCGATTGACGCCATGTTCGCTCTTATTGCGTTGACATAAAAGCTTTTTCCGTCCGCGTTTTGCCGAAATGGCGTCGACTAATGTGTGGAGACCCTAACGAAGAGCAATTTCATTTTTATTTGTATTGTATATTATGAAAAAATAGTGCTAGTCCGTAGCCCTTCACCTAGAAGTTGCTGCTACTGCCAAACGCGTATTTAATTTCAATATGTATGTCGAGCTAAACCCGATCCTAAGCGTATGTTAGTATCCGTATTTTTCAAAGTCGTATTTAATCTACATCAGAAATCATAATGACACATGCTATGTACCTAACTAAGTAATATTTTATTGTACAAAAAGAAAAAAACACAAAATACAATAAAAATATAATATACAAATGAAATGGCGAAGTATAAAAGCGGACTTGTCCCTTAGGGATCTTTTACAGCCGATCTTTGAAAGCAGAGAGTAAACTTAGTTATTAAGACCACCACAAATTACCTGTATTAAAAACTCTGTACCTATTCTGTGGTAATACTATCTTGTTTTTAGTATAAAATCTATACTAAAGTGGGCAGTAGACAAAATAAGTTTGGGAACCTCTGCTATAAATAGATGCATTCAAATTTCTATTCAAAGAAGAAAACAATTAATCATACTTCGAATTTGAAACATGCTGTCGGCGCGGACGGTGCAAGTCTGTGACGGCGATGCGCAATTGTTTGAACAATTCCGTATGCTACCGTAGTAGAAATTCGCTACAATCGTTAATTTTGTCGTTGAATATTTTTCAAAATTATTATGTCAATGCAGATTATTTTCCCGAAACAGGTCGAGCTAACATCAATTATCAATATCAAGACGTGGCGTTTTGTTTCACAATTTGCGGGTCTCACGGTAGTTTTATGTTTAAATACCTCTTTTGCTTCAAGGTCAAATGCTTAATAGTTAAGTTTTGACATTACTTATCGCAAGGTCAAGTAGAACCAAGGTCATGCTACGAGACGGTTACAACGTAGAGGGTCTACGGTTAGAAGACGCTTCGCTACGAGAGGCTGAGCGATTGGTTTGCTACGAGAAAAGCCTTCTCTAGGATAGATTTACTTACACATAATACGTAAAAATCTTCAGACACCAATATGGCTTTGACATCAATTAACAATCATTAAGAAAAAGAACTCGCCAGTGAAATTACCGGACATTACACAATAAATCAAATCACTTAACATTTATCCTAATTTTTGAGAAGTTTTTGTATGATGACCATGTAAAACTAACTCAATTCAACAATGTTAAGGGTTTCATGTTGTTTCATATACAATACAAAGTGTACTTTTAATCACTATAGTACCTTTATACTAGTAATAATTAAATATCCTTTTTATGGCTACATTGTCAATGTTTTGTCTGTGATCGCCTAAGGCGGCAGCTCTTAATTTTTTATGAAATAAATATAGAAGACTGTTATTTATTTATTTAATAAATAAAATTACAATACTCTTACTACAGTTCCGTAAAATCAAATTAAATTATATGTACAGTTGTTGTAACCTTGACATATTTATAAATGTAGTGGTTTTTGTGCAGTACGTAATATTTACTACTAATCCCTAAAACGTGTTTTGTTAATTGAATTGAATATTACCTTTGATAATATAAAATTGCAAATTAATCAACAACGGTAACACTAATTTCCTATCTAGAGTAACCCAGCTTCTTTAATGACGAACACTATGACATCCGCACTGTATCTCAACCCGCTCCACTCGCACCCAATCATCCCCAGAGGTCACACCCTCACGGCGAGATAGCGACTCGCGTGCGTATCGCTATTTCGGTGGACGCGGGCGCGCTAGTCGCGGGCCGACCGCCATCGCGGAACCACGCGTCCCGAGGACGAGAGTCGCGACAATGGCGCGATGAATGCGCGTGCGGCGTACTGGGCCCTACTCTGCCTCGCCGCAAGTGTCCTTGCTGCCCCCAGACGCCTCTACTGCGAGAGGGCCGACGTCGCCTGGCGCGCCTACCGCGCCCCAGCGGCCTTCGAGGCTCGCATACAATCCATAGCCAAAGACGCTGCCACCGTCCAGATCAAACGCGTCCTCCGCCAACAGGGACACTGGCCGCGCGAAGACTCCATCATAAGACTCAAACTACCCACCAGAGACCCGCGCGAGTGCACCGGACGGTTCGAAGTGCCTCTTCAGAATAGGAGGAACTTCATCGTCTTCGCCGAAAGACACGGGCATCAGGCTGTGGCTTTAGGGCCGCCTTTGAAACGGACGGGGAAACTGCTGAGGAGAATACGCGCCGTCTACAAACCGGGCTACAGTGAGTGCTAGTGTAGTGCTTTTTATAACCGCGTGCCACCGGGTGTCCAATTGCGAGGTGATGGGTAAGTGGCTTCATGCTTTATTGTCCAGCCCGTTCGCATTGGACACCCTGCGAACCGCGGATCGCCGCTTACGTCACAAGATCCTGAACACATGCTCTAAAGTAAACTGTTTTGAATTCTCGTACGTATGAGTCGATCGTTCCGGGGAGAATTTACTATGCAGCCAATTACAGAAACTGTGGCTAGTGTTCTTGTACGGCATCTAGATTTAAAGACTGCTGATTTCCTAGATTTGTTTGTAGTAACAATATGAGGAGCCGTATTAAGCGAGTTTACTCGTTTGTCGGCAGGTGTATGGAACAAGTGGCCATTACGATACCATTTTAGGTTCACTCGGCCCTTATTAATTCACCCTCCTTAGCCACGGTTGGATAAGGAAACAAAACACGCTATATTAATAGATAAGGTTAATTTGAGAGAGTTCTAATGGTTGCTAATGGTTGACTTGGATTAAAAATATAAACGGAGTACGCTGGCTTTCTATGTTTTCTGGTTTCGAAATACATTTGGCTAAATTTGGAATTTCTGGATACAATTTTGAAGATCTTACTTAGATATTGTTAAATTCTAAATAAGGTAGCTTAAAGGCATACAGTTTAAATAAATAATTAAGTAGCTTAATAAAATCAATTAATTATCTACTTACTCACTGTAACTAGATCAGTACAACACACGGTTGCGTTTGAAATAGATTTAAAAACGATAGGTCTTTAGTAAACTATATTGAAAAATAGAAAAATTATATTTGTAATGTGTAGTTAAACTAATAACAAGTGCATCTGTTTCCAATCAACAGGTATTTTTTGCTCTCTATGTATAATTTTCCATAATTGCACTCATTTTTAATAATACTATAGCAGGTATCGTCTTGATGTATTATCGTTTCAATTAGTAACAAATGAGAAATAACAAACGTTCCTGACAAAAGCTCTACTAACAAATTTGCCAATTATAAATAGTTATTTTCCTTTCATAGTCTACTAAACAACTGTTAAAATTGGAAGGAAAAGATTAATTATTTACCTAATCACCCTTTTCTGAGACATGATTATGTAGATATAAATCTGGTTAAGCGTAACAAATTTCTCTGAAACTTCGATAAGTTGTTACATTCAATCAACATAGGTAGCATATTTTTCATACTTTATTTTGGCAATTGTGCCATTTATTTCAATAAAGCAAGGTTTTCGAACGAAACGAATGAGTTGTCACTTAAAAAAAACTCTACTTTTCATTTTCATCGCTAGGTGCTTGTGATTAATTAATATTGTATTAGCGACTTTGAGACGTTTCCAGCAATTATACATTTACCCTATTTGAACGTCTAGCACGTGTGCGATGTTTTCGTTTATCACTGAGTTTCCACATCATCACATCAGGACCGATATTATCTTACTTGATTATATTGATCTCTATTTCTGGTTTTAATTACTTTTCGACGCAATTTTCTATTTTTTTCTCTGTATAAAATATTTGAAAGCAAATAATCTTATTAATTAGAAAGGTGAAAAATCCCCTGTTTTAGTTTCTAATTTAATAAGACATCGCAAGGAAACTGGCTGTCGAGTAAAACAATCGCATCAAAATCGGTCTCTCCATCATAACATTCATATTGTGGTGTTGAATTTAGATCATTTCATGACAATTTATCATACTTTAAAATGTAATAATTATGCACTTTGTAGGCCGACATAAGTGTCGCAATGATCAATCACATGGGTAAAATTTTAATTATTTGCTTATTTATCAATAATAAATCACACAAGACACAAGTGCTACCACAATATTTCCACGCCGGATCATAGTTTTAAAAAACGAAGTCCATACACTTCACTGGCTTCTGTACATATCTGTAGAGTTCACTACAAGACGAGCTCAAACAAGTCGCAACTAGAGCGTGACGTGACGTCACTCATTGAGCCCATCGGGTCGCGGATCATCAGGCCCATCGTCATTGTGCAACACCATTAAGTTCGGAGAAACAATAAATCATCAAGGTTACATTGAACCACGGGAGCCATCGAAACGTGTTGGATTATTCAGTGTGTGGAAATCTACTATTTTTCCACAGTCTTAGAACTTTAACGTCAGTATTCTCGAACGGGGTAGGCAAAATACGAAACGCCATAGACAAAACCGGGAAATACCACAAAATTCCGAAAACGACATAATTCCGACTGCAGTTTTCTGCTACATGACAGACATACGTCAGTATTCTCGACCGGGGTAAGCAAAACACGAAACTCCATAGAACAAAACCGGGAAATACCACAAAATTCCGAAAACAACATAATTCCGACTGAAGTTTTCTGCTACATCACAGACATACGTCAGTATTCTCGACCGGGGTAAGCAAAACACGAAACTCCATAGACAAAACCGGGAAATACCACAAAATTCCGAAAACGACATAATTCCGACTGCAGTTTTCTGCTACAATACAGACATTTTAGAATCTTTGAATACCTATATCATGAGCTACCGCTAGGTTAGATTACACTTGTGACTACTAAATCTGAAGATTTGTCAGAGTTCAGAATTTAGATTTTAAAAATTTTGTAGCATTGGAAATAAATAAATGTGATCATTTCGCTCATTGCTACCAATCTTTAGCACAATTTTAGGCTCAAAAATAAACGAAAGAGGCATTAGTGACAGGTTGCTAGCCTATCGCCCAAAGCATGCCTAAAGAGCTTAGCCGCTTCTTACAATAACGTATATTGGGATTGGAAGAAATAGTGAAATGTTTTTCTGAACCTTTTCGTTTTCATGTAGTAAACTTCCATTCCAATTTAAAAACAGCAGAACTCACGTCGCCTCGGCAACAGAGTAAAATTCCTCAATCTTCACGAAAACTGACGAAAACAAGCCAGTAATTACTAAAACGTTTTTTGCGATTACTCTGGAGTTGATATCGCTTTCACTTGTTGTAGTAACGCATACCATACCGACGTGTGATTGGCAAACGTACGGGAAAAATGCTAACAATAACAGTAGTAGTCGATGTTTGATGATTTGTTTGAGAACTCTGTAATGTGCCAACTGACAGATAAACTGTACAGCTAAGGACCTATTCAATTAAACGAGAATAGAATTTTGTCTTGAAATAAGGCACAAATATGAAAAAAATGTTTACTCTTTTATAACCCCTAGCAGACTTGTATACTTGTATGGATTCACGCGTAAAACGTGATACAAACGCGCGTATGAAGCGCTCGCAACTCTTTTAAAGCGCGTACGAAAGAACGGTGGAGGAGCAGAGGAGCGGATGAAAATGTAGAAGTTACAAGCGCTTACAACGCGTCTGTAACGCTGTATCTACGCGCAGTAGACGAGCGGTTCACGATCACCTCGAGTGCTTAGGATTAGGTTGCCGATTCTCGTTTGAAGCGCGTATACGCGCGTCTTCTGCACATTAACTGCGCGTTTTAAATACAAGATTTATCATTCTCTTATTTTAGAAGTTAGAGACATTTTTCCACTTTGGAATTATCTCTCGCGCAAATTCAGTTCGGAATAAAAATGTTACAAACCTCAACATACCTATATTGTTAAGACCTACCCACCTCATCTACTCCACGGTATCTACCCCACGTATGGGTTCAACAAAAATATCCACCGTAAATTCCACATTCAGTTTCCCTATCCATCTAGTATTCTCACCTGTTTAAAAAAATAAGTAGCTTCTTTCACAACTATCATAACATCTACGTAAGTTGTTCAAGTGCAAATAGCAGCCTCAATAACCATCAGCTTCCGAAGATAATCTCGAGTGCTAACAGTTCAACTCATCTCGCCACTTGGCGCCGGCGCCGCGCTTCTTGTTTATCTATCTGGATATTATCTGTCTATCTCGCGTTTGTTCCTAATATTTTTGACTTCTGAATCCTTTATGGTTGTATGTTCGTGGGGTTGTCTCTGTTAGTTACTGGAGAAGTGATTGATTTAGTTTTCTGTTTATTACATTACAAATGGGATAGGCAGAGCATACGGACCGGGACACAGTCAAAACCGTGACTATTTCTCGAGGCCATATTTTTTTAGGCTAGAAGAGCATATTTTTTTAGGTTGAGAGTTGGCAGATAATAGTGAGAGGTTGCTAGCCTGTCGCCTCAAATATACCTTAACCTAATTCCGTAGACGCCTCCTACGACATCCACGGAAGAAATGGAGAGGTGTTATTTTAAACCTGACAGCACACGGAACCGAAATGGAATCAAAATTCGTTCAAATAGCGGCAATTAAGGGAAATTCGATTGCCTATGAAACCTAATTGTTTTGCAATATAATAATTCTTTGGGGATTATCCAAGTAGTTAGTTTCTAGACCTGTCAAATACTCGGAATCGAAATTATCTGTCTTGCTTTTATTACTTTCATAAAAATATGACCACCGGCAGTTCCATGATTATCACGATTCACACGCATCCACCCAACAATCATCAAATTGTTTGTACATGCCACTTTAGTGCAAGTTATTTATCGTCTTTTATCCGCTTTATCTTTAATTTATGTTTATGATAATTATAAAAAACATTCCTTGACAATCGATTTGTGAAATACAATTCAATAATTGGTAGATTTAGGTAAATTTAATGATATCGGGAGATGTCTAGTTTGATTGTAATGCGGCATAGTTTTATCAAATGACGGAATGAAAATACACGCGTTAGAATATACTAACCACTTCATACATACATAAGATCACGCCTGTGTTCCCAAATGGGGTAGGCAGAGCACACAAAACGCGACACAGAATAAAATCCTGACCGTTTCACTTTTCGCAGCCACTTCTAGCATGATTTTAGGTTTAAAAACAAATGGAAGACGAATAATAGTGACATTATTATTCCGTGTGGCGCCGGGTTAGAATAGCACCTCCCCCTTTCTTCCCGTGGGTGTCGTAAGAATCGACTCTGGGAAAGGGTCAGTGTATTGTGGGCGATGGGCTAGCGACCTGTCACTGCAATATCTGGTTACCCTGAAATTGCTAAACGTGGCACTGGATTTTTGAATTCATATGCTCTGCCTACCCCTCTTGGGAATACAGGCGTGAGAATATGTATGTATGCATGTATTATACCTCTTCCATCTGTTATCAAATCTAAAATTATGCCAGAAGTAGCTGCGAAGCGTGAAATAGTCATCGTTTGTCTATGTAGAGTTTTGTGTGCTCTGCCTGCTCCGTTTGGGAACATAGGCGTGATTATACGTATCAAAATTAACTATACTATACGATGGTTATCATATCAGTTATACTTTATACCATCTGCCTACTTACCTACTTACGTCACGTTTTAGCTCCACTTTTGGTAGCGAACCAATTAATACTCTAGTACTATAAAGGTCAACGAACTCCGCGATAATAAAATTCAATGTTACGGTTTTGTTTATCAATGAACGATTTGAATGATATTATGTTAATGCTGATATGAAAAGCTGTAAATGTACGTAATTTTATAATATGAAAGTGTAGGAAATTTAATGACAAATGCTATCAAAATGTACGAATTAATGTTCCTAATACTGCTCGGGAAACTTCGGGAATCTTCGGAATTTTAAATCTATAGTCAAACCCGAGACAATTATTTTGGGTTATGAAAACCTTTTTTTATAATATTTACCATTAATCGCAGGAGCGCGTTATTTACATTGATAACACTGCTTTAATTACCTTGACGTTTCGACTGCTTGACTGCGCGAACAGAACGGAGGCGGCTAGTGCGCGTTTGGAAGCCGCCGCGGCTCCTAGATGAAGGGCTACGGATTAGCCCGAAATATGTCGAACTACTCATATTTTTTATTGTGAGTGAATCTCACGATAGTTCAATGTTTAAAAACTCCCTAAACTTAAAGCGTGTCACATACTAAGCAGATACAATAATATTTTATCTGCGTATAAATGCCATCTTTCCATTACGTCGGTGCCAACAGATACTAGACGGTAAAATATAAGTTATCTGCTCGTGTGCTAGCTCATTAAATTGTCGGAGCGATATTGACAGATATCTATGCAGATACCGATAATTTATAGTATCTGCTTAGTGTGTGCTTTAATGTTGAGATCTTCTAGAACATTCTTAATTCTCTAAGCACGCGTATAAATACAGTAAGGCCTTTTAAATTTTTGTTACGCCGTTACGGCTTGACAGGCCACCATTATTCTTACTCCGGTCCGATGATTTTACTGTCCTATTAAATATTAACATATAATATTATACTTAGCGTTTTCATTTTAAGTTATTACGCAGTGCAGTTGTGGTCAAGTTTTTTTCACCTTTTTGCTCGAACGTGTCATTCTTGAGATGTCAGTGTCTGTTTGTCGGTTTAACATTAACACACATTGTATTGTGCATTTTAGGCGACAGGCTAGCAACCTGTCACTATAGAACCTCTCACTTAAGAGGATAGGAGTCGCGCCACTTCTCCATACAAACGTAGTCCCCTCTTTTCTCCATGAATAATGACATTAGAGCAAAATTTTTTTTCATTAAATTTGTATCTGTTGTGGCTATGCCCCTGCGATTTGCTTTAATCGATTTTCCAAAGTTTTCATTTTTTTTATTTTTTTTTGTTTAGAATATCGATAAAAGCAAATCGTAGGGGCATAGTCACAACAGATACAAATATAATGTAAAAAAAAATTTGCTCTAATATCATTATTCACGGAGAAAACAGGGGACTACGTTTGTATGGAGAAGTGGTGCGACTCCTATCCTCTTAAGGCCTTAAAATTATGCTAGAAGTGTCTACTTATAGTAAAATAGTCATGATTGTGTCTATGTAGCGTTTCGTTTGCTCTGCCTACCCCATTTGAGAGTACAATCGTGATGTATGTAAACGTATAAAATTTATATTTAAATTTATATAGTGTATTTCGAAAAATAACAATAACGTCACAGTTCATTAGAGTTCATCGAACTCCCGTATTATTAAAGTCTTTATTTGTATCACACTTAATTATATCATTAAAACTTCAGCTTCCACGACTTAATGACTTTAGCGGGTTACCCCTGCTCAGAACATAAATCATTGATGACAGTCATCCAAAGTGATATAAAATTAATATTATAACATCGGCCATATACGGAGTGGTTTCCGAAAACCATGCAATAAGTGGATAAGTCCGATCTATTGTATTGGTTAGGGTAGGGTGCCACTTGTAGCGATATCCGATTCCACTCGAAAAGATGAATACCTCGAACTTTTAAAATTTGAATTGTCTTAAAAAAAACAAATTGATTGATCCAATCAAGAATTACAGTGCAAGAGACAACCCGTCACACACGTGACGTTCACAAACTTTTCGGCCAAATAGAATCAAAATTATTATGAAATTACCCGTGATCATAGGGCTAGTGTGGCTGGTGCATTTTTCTCCCAAAGAATCATTTTGGAAATCCAAACACATAGTCGGCCAAAAAATTGGTCTATCCCATAAGATCGATGTTCATTTGAACCTCTTGAAACAACAAGGTCGATTTTCCCTTGGCATAATATGACAGTGAAAATAGCTCCCTTATCATTATTGTATTTACGTCATATCATTGTGTCATATCAACCTTAGTGATAATTTGAGCTCACAGAAACTTTTGTCAAAAGCGCTAGACCAGTTTCTTACTTGGCCGTATGTAGAAACATGCGTGCAATATGTGCGTTTTGCCCGCTGTAACTGACACTCCACCCTCTCACCATATCGGGTATTGATTGTCATAATGGAGGACCGCTGGCCTTGCGATTAACGCGTACATCCTACCCGAACGTTACCCTGCGCCAGAGTCGATTGTTGGGCGAAACCACCAAAAAAACGAGCCGCGGCGCAGTGCGAAAGTGCGTATTTGGGCATTTATTCGGACGTTATCATTCAACACTTATGAAATTATTGCTACATACATACATACATATTCTCACGCTTGTACTTCCAAGAGGGGTAGGCAGAGCACATGAATTCGAAAATCCAGTGCCACGTTTAGCAGTGACAGGTTGCTAGCCCATCGCCCACAATACACTAACCCTTTCCCAGAGTCCACTCTTACGACACCCACGGGAAGAAAGGGGGAGGTGCTATACTAACTCGGCACCATACGGGGAACATTATTGTTTCTGCACAATTTTCAAAGACAGCTCTGTGGGGAATATTCTGAAGAATCGCGGATAGGAAGAAATAATAATGTCCTAAGTGTCGGGTAATCGCATCTACGGAAGAAGTAAAGTCGTATAGTTCTAAAGAAACAAGTTATAATAATTTAAATTTAAATAAATCATACAAGTACAAAAACAATTTTTCAATGGCAACTCAATTGCATTTGTCATCATTGTAAAAATACTTTTATTTTTGAAAAATCTTCATCAAAACGATAATGTTGACAAATTTTACAACCAATACCTTGAAGTGATATTCCACATGTAAAAACAAACATTCTTCCGTCAAACAAATCAATTATTAAAAACATAAGTTACACAATATCGTTATATTTTTCATAATTATTACACCGCAACGACACAACGTGAATCAATAACGACATAATGCCCTCAGTTTTAAGAGCGCTTAGGATCTTTTAGAATTTCGAGCGCGCGTCTTAAAAATACGTAGCTAATTCCGTAGTTCGATATAAAAATGTCTCGAGCTGGCAAATATTTTATTTCAAAGTTTAATCTGTCACATAACGTCGTCTAGGTATTCTCGTAACTCCTAAATAGACGGGATGTTGTCTGAACGTCTGAGATTTTGGTTTTTTTAAGTTAACGCACTCTTTTAGACTGATTCACTTGTGTCTGCAGTAAGAGAATGACAGATTAGCCTGTGGGTTTGCTAAATGACAGCGTAGTAATGTTTATTGGCGCTGTTAGAGGTTTATTTGGCAGTATGTGTAGCGTACCTTTGCTTTCATTAAAAAAAAAAACCAATACCATTTTTTTTAACGGAGTTTGTGTTTTAGTTCATTATTAAAACTGGCCAGATCGAAAGACTACTTTTGAATTCTGAATAATTTCAAATAAGAACCGTTTCGTTTTCGCGGATTTGTTTTCTAGCCAGTAACTATAACTAATTTTCTAATCTGGAGTAGGCACTGGGTGAACATTCCATTGTTTTTTTTATTAGTCCGATCCAATTAGAAAGAATGCTTCTTGTGTTTGAATGAGAATTTGTTGCTTTTGTTTTTTTTTAACTTTTAAAGTATGCAGTCTTTGTGTGAATTAAGGAGGGTTTTGCGAGAAAAGGGTCTCGGTTTGGAATTTTTCGCGATTCGTCAAATACCTTTTAGTCTAGTCACTAAGATTTATTTGAGGTCTTATAAGATTGTTCCTTATCAGATCTTATTTGATTTTTGAACTGCCGCCTTCATGACAATTCTAGCCTGTACCATGTATAAAGATGAAAGAGAATAATTAGTGATAGGTTGCTAGCCTAGCGCTTAAAGCACTCATTAACTTATTTCCATAGTCGCCTCTTATGACATCCATGGGAAGAAATGGAGAGGTGTTATTCTAACTCGTCACCACATGGGAAATGTGTCTATGTCTTGAAAAGTATACGGATAACTCACGTTTTAAATCAAGTTTAGCTCGACATCTTTCGTGCTAATTCGCAGCCCTTCATCTAGGACTCGATTTAAAACGTGAGTCTTCCGTATATTTTTCAAGATGAGTGAGCCTCACGGTAGTTTAATGTTCAATGCGCCTATATGTTATGTACTTACAGCGAAAAACAGATTTACTTGGGAAGATGCATTACTTAGTCTACCAACAGTACTTATGTCACAGTATAATGTCCCGCCGGGTGGCCGCTAATGCCTTCTGATCACCGCTCTACCGCAGCGGGTATCAATCTTGATCACCCACTGCTTTATAATGTGACCAACGGGTTTTTGCGCACAATTAATTTGTGTTTTAATATAGGAGACACTTTTTCTGGTAGCTTGAGATTTGTGAAGTACTTAGCTGTTTCCCGGGACTCCGTCTACGTAGAGTTCGTATTAGAAAAACCTAAACTACGGTAATGCGACCCCCCATTAATACGAGCTACCATATATCGTCGGGAGCTCAACTTAAATAAAACACTTGGAATTTAAAAAGTAATGTAAAGTAATGTACTTTTTCGTGACTCAAGCGATTCAATTTTTCAAGACTTTTATTTTCTGAACTTTTGAACTATTAGGTACAAAGTTAATTTTTGAAAATTATTACGTAAATGTAGATTTAGATAACGTCATGTCTGTGACTGTATATAATTAGGCATTAAAATACTGGAAATTCCTCACGAAATTCGCCTTTTTAGGCTCATTTCATAAGTCAGATAAGTAACTGTTATACAAACAAAAAAATTACTACTAATAAATAACTAATACTAAATCTTCTGTAGACGTCGTGGGAAAGACTAGTATAAAACACGCGACTTTGCTTGAAGGGCTCCCGATACTGATGAACGCGTTAATGACAACCTGCGCAGGAGTTGCGTAACCCGCAGAAGGAATCCGGCGCAAATGTCGAGGACGAGGGTCGAGTTGTAAGAGGGTAGCGGGTTTACAAAAACCGAGTACTTTATCAAATCAAATAAAAAATATTATATTTATTTTGGAGAAGGAAGATCCAATACTGTTAGTACATAATTAATTAATTCATTAATAAGATTAAAATTGAAACACCTACCTAAAATTTAAACTCTAACTATGTTTTTACAAGTTTGATTAGCTCGGCTGTTATTGGACAGTCAAATCTGTTTGACATCATGTTTAGAATACTGTTGTCGCTGCCTCGAAGCCTACCCAGCAGCGAAGCTGCTTTCTTACGACTTAAAAAGTTTAAAGTATGCTTAAGAACAGCGTTCTTCAATCTTTTTCAGTCCGCGGACTCCTAGAAAGCCAAACACAATTTCAAGCCCCTCTCTAAATGTTTAAAAGAAATTTGCTAGCATCTTTGTATTAATTCAAACTTTCATAGATAAGACGACGGACCCCCATACATACTCACATTTTCGGACCCCCAGGGGTCTGCGGACCAAATAAACACTTCTATAAATAGGCGACAGCTAATAACCTGTTAATATTATACTTACCTCTTTTTCGATTTTTAAATCTAAAATCATGCTGGCATATATACATGAGATAAGTAGTTATGATTCTGACAATGTAACGTTTTGTGTGCTCTGTATACAGTCGAGTTCATTAATATATGAGCAAAACTGAGGGTTCAAAAATATCTGTACACCTTTATGACATTGACAATAAGGTGCAAAAGTTTACATATTTGGCATTTGTCTGCTCTTATATTTATGAACTAGACTGTACCCAACGTGTGACCCTATTTGGAATGAACATCTTAGTGACTTAGCATTGCTCGACAAAGTATACTGTGACAATGTTTTGCAGTGGATCAAGACTATTCCTTCGACATCGTTAAATAAAATAAAAAACCTTTACGTGAGGACATGATTATCACAATCTAATACGCTTGACGCTCAACTCTTGCGCATGAGCCAAAAAACTCCGATACGTATGACATTTAGAATTAATAGGGGGCGGGTCAGGGAAAATGTCGACCGAAAAATTGTATGTTAAAGAAAGCGATGACCCCGATGTGGTTGAATGCCACTAGTTAATTAGCGAGTGGTCAATCGGGAACGATTTACGATATTTAAGACATTATCGACCTTCCATGAAAGAAATCTATGTATTTTTTTCTTATTTTAAGTTTCAACTCGACCAATCATTGGGTACCTAACACACATTACATCAAACCATCATCGAGTAACATATATCACGCCTGTATTCCCTAGTGGGGTAGGCAGAGCGCACAAAACGCTACATAGACCAAACAATGCCGTGTGTTCGAGAATAATACCTCTCCATTTCTTCCGTGAATGTCATAAGAGCAAATAGGTTAAGGTATATTTTAGGCGACAGGCTAGCAACCTGTCACTATTATACCTGCAAACGCAAAACAAAAAAAATATCCTAGATGTGGCGACGAAACGTTATTGAGTAAACTTTGTCTTATACCTATGCACTCTAAGATCCCAAAATACAAGCTCTTACTAGTTTAGGATCTGCCAGATACTCTTCTCGTATAAAGCTAAGGTTAAACTAAAAGATAAAAATCCAGACAATGACAAGTTATATCATCTCAAAATCAGCTAAATTAAACATCATAATAAATATAGACAGAATCGAGAACAACAAGATAATTTATACAATATTTAGTTCAGATACAAAGCACGTAAGCCAGGCGCCGGCGCCGGCCCTTATTTGAAGATCGGATTATCAAGAATCACAAATTAAAGCTGCACCAATGCATTATACTCGTAAATAAGAGGCAAAAGAAGAAACACTGAAGCCGAAGATTTACTAACAAATACTGTTGAACTTGAAAATGAATAAGTGAAGAGGTTAGAAATACTTTTTATAAGTCTTATAATATGTCCCTCAGGGTAAAGGACTTACAAATCTGATCATTTATTTGTCAAACATGAGGTTAAATAGAAGATACATAGACTTGCTACTACGTTGTGCCCAAAGGACATACAAAATACTCTGTCTTTCTTCCACCACTCTTCCCTATCCTGGGTTTGTACTTGCCAAAATTGGGTAGACGACTAAAAAAACTATTTAGTCCGTCAGAGAGACTACCAAAAATCCCGTTCGGATGCTTTTTTCGTAGAGTTAGTACAGTCGAACCAACTGATTCCCGACCCACCACTGAACGTTATCACAATAAACGTAATAACATTTTCCTTTATCAAGCAATGCAATGTCACTATGACGTTCACTGTGAGTACCTAGGTTCTATTGTGGGTCAGGAATCAACTGGTTTAATGGTACCTATAGCGGTCACGGAATGGAATCCCAAAATTTGTATTAATTGTGAGTTTTCTTTTACAATTTATATCGAAAACAACCATTTATACGGAGAAAGTGACGCATCCGTGCTTTAACATACGTATTATCGATAATTCACATTTCGCCAGCTTTGCTGCGTAACTTTTATAATCTTACGCAACAGAAGTGGTTCGAACTGAAATATTATTTTAGGATTTCACAGACCGTGCGGCTGCATCCATACGACAAAGTTAATTTCAACCTTGCGCTTGTTTTTCCAAAGTTCAATTTGCAACGTGCCGCTGGGTGTAAGTTGTGTCATTTTGTGCATGCGCACGCGTCACGTGTCGCCTATCACTCATCAAGGCGCTTCCTTTTGGACAATAATAAAGAAAAAAGTATAGAAACACGGTTTTGTATCGCGTTTTGGGAGGGAATTTGGTGTTTTGGATGTCTGATATGATGAAGATTTTACGACGGCTTTCAGATATTATACAGTCATACAAAGCGTGTGTATTCATCAGATTTATATTGAAATGTTATTCAAAGAATTGGTACCGCTCGCTCGGATTATCTTCTGAGTGGTAATATGGTTAATGTGTTTTCTTGAATCAGAACAATGCTATTAGGCAAGGAAAACTTACATTAGTATAAATTATGTCATTGGAAGATACATAGATCCTATTTATCTCACGGATCTTTTGCCATTATTAAGAAAGACGTCTGTCATCTTAATGTAAGTATTGTATTGTATTGTATTGTATGACTCTTTATTGTACACAAAAACACTTACAAAAAAAACAATTATAACGATAACAGCCTTATGCACAAAGGCGAACTTATCCCCGAGGGGATCTCTTCCAGTTAACCTTCGGGTGATTGACAGGAAATCTTGATGCTGTCTTAAATACAAATTACATACAAACAAAGGAAAGTGTTTTTTTATCGATAATTATCATCAAAACATGCAATTATGATTAAAACAAAAAAACTGACACACGCTTAACAGGGAAAAGAAAATTCTGGCTACCCCTACTTCGGGCAAAAGTATTTCGGTCAAGTGTACAGCACTTGACCGAATCCGCACATCAAGATCGTAACACTAAAATTCCTCGTTTCTCACCCTGTCTCTGTCATTCCAATGTGAAACGAAAGAGACGGTATGTGCGTCTGGTCACTGGCAATCCGTGTAGATTAAATTTGTGCATGCTCTCAATTCATGATAGACGTACAGTGGTAGTAATAATCGTTAGAGCTTCGTATATGGCTACTACCACTTTTTACCCTATGCCACAAATACCGTCGTCGGTCGGATCTCCGTTACAGAACTGCACAGTTAACAAAACACTACCATCTAGTAATATCAACCTTATTCCGTAACCAAGAAGAGCTGGTGAGACTGCATCTTGGAACATAGTTGTGACAAGTTGTTTTGCAGTTGGATGATGGATATTTAACTTTAAGTCAAAGGAGAAGGGGTTAATGGTTGCTGAAAGTTGGTCGGTGGTATGAACTTGTCAAGAGTTTACGTATTAGGGGAGGAATAAATCAAATTATTCCGATGTTACACTTTTTATTAAATATTATACCACAAAGAGGTATGTCAGGAGTCGCATTGTTCTTCAGGATGTTTTTTTGTTTAATTGTTCCAAAGATTGGACAATGTTGGAGTGAAAAGACAGAAACTGGAGTTCAGCTATGTCTAGATCATTTGTCGATCTTTAATAGCTTACTGCATTCTACTCAAAATTTAAAAAGATGGAGATTCCTTTGGGGATAAATCTGCTTTTATAATTTGTAATCTTTGTGAACCACTGCCAGAAAGTTTTTTACTTACTTAAATCAACTTCACGTTTTCATAATTTCTTCAGCGTCAAACCTGATTTGCCTATGCCTCAAGGCAGATTGCGAGATGATATAATTAGGATTGATATACCAAGGTACCAATTGAAGTAATTTTCTTGCAAAGCCAACTTTGTCTCATTTACCGCTCAGCTATTCCGCATCGCCCTTACTTGACAACACGACATGTAGCAACATATATTGTCATTCTTTGTTCCTAGATAAGTAAACCGTTTAGTTTCTCACGAGCCGATAAGGCAGCGAAAAAGCCAGCTATTGCAGTTATGCATAATAAAGCAAAAACAATATTAACGTTAAAATACAATGTTGGAGACGGGGAAATGGTGGTGTCATACAATAATGTATCTTACGTCAAAACCCTGCAATTTTTTGATAGATGAGTTTTAAGCGCTTTCGGATTGAGTTTCCATAAAATGCCTTTTTCCAGAGCTCTTGAAATTTTGCGTGAGTTGACATTATATTTTTGGTTGTTAGTTGACATATACTATCTATTTCATGTTTTAGTTAATAGAAGACAACAGCCCAGACAATGACATCTATGTTCCCAAATAGGGTAGGCAGAGCATACCAAATGTGATACAGACAAAAATCACGACTGTTTTACGTTTACAACATAATTTAAGGTTGAAAAAATGAAAAAAGCGTAATTGGGCTTGTCGCCTAAAACATATCTAAACCTATTACTTTAGTCGCTTCTTACGACTTCCACAGACATTCATCAAATTATACTATTTGCTCATAATAATTATACTTACTTATTGTGTTGCTAAAAGCTTTCATTTTAATATGTTATGATTTTTATACATTTTGTTTATACATATGTATACATAATCTTTGACATATAATTTCAACCCATTCTTATGCATTCAGGAGAACAATGTTACAGGGTAAGGATTGTCCACTACAGGCACTACTACCTACTACCCACTACTAGTAGTGATAATATCTAGTGGACTCATTGCTGACGCGATGCGCGTACGCCGCCCTAATACGTAGTATCGGCCTCGGTTGTCTGCTGTGGATCAAGGTAGAAGATATCAGCCTATACATACATCAAGACAGAGCACACATAACACTACAAAGATAAAGTTTGTGGTAGGTTGCTAGCCTGTCGCCTAAAGCATACCTAAACCTATTTTTTATAGTCGCCTCTTACCACATCCACATCACGATAAGCCTTTTCCATTCAAACTTTCAATAGTCTATATCAAAGTTCTTCAATCTTTGTCGTGACGCGATCTCATCATCATCATTTCAGCCATAAGGCGTCCACTGCTGAACATAGGCTTCCCCTTTAGACTTCCATAACTGCCTGTTGGAAGCGACCTGCATCCAGCGTTTTCCGGCGAACTTCATCAAGTCTGTCCATCTTGTAAGTGGACGTCCTACGCTGCGCTTCCTGGGCCATCTCCACTCAAGCACTTTCCGTTACCATTGACCATCTGTTCTTCGTGCAATGTGGCGCGATGCTTTTGTTTGAAACCCTACCCCCTCTTACAGAGGGATTGCAACCACCTAGGGGATCGCAGTCCAGAGTTTAAAAACACTAGCCTAGATAATTTCATCATCATCAGCCTATATACGTCCCACTGCAGGGCACAGGCCCCCTCTCAGTATGAGAGGGCTTGGGCTATAGTTCCCACGCGGGCCCAGTGCGGATTGAGAACTTCACACACAACGTTGACTTACTTCATCGCTGTATGTAGGTTTCCTCACGATGTTTTCCTTCACCGAATAGCTCGTGATAAATATCAAAATCGATATCGCACATAAATTCCGAAAAATTCAGAGGTACGTGCCCGGGGTTTGAACCCACGACTCTCTGCTTGAGAGGCCACAGGTCGAACCGCTGGGCTACCACCTACCACGGCTTTTTTTTCTAGATAATTTATGCTTTTGATATTTATGTGACAGATTTGTTAGTGTGGAGTTTTTGTGAAGGTTAAAAAATTAAGGCGTAATAAAAGTAAATCTTTTTGAATAGTTGTAGTGAAGTACGTTGTACTATTAGGGCCGCTTTGAAAAGCTACCCGCTACATCTTGTACCTTGGTACAAACGCAATGTCAATCGATTCGACGTATCACTACACTATGACATTAACACATAAATCTAAAACTTGTAAAAGGAGTTGCCACTCGCAAGCGAATGAAAGGAAAGATATTTATTAGTAAAATTATAATACAGTTTCATATTTAAATCCTTTGTCTTACAAGGCAACATGTCCGACAAGACCTGTGTTTATTGACAGGGTGTGAACAAACTGCTTAATTATTTTATGCTTTTCCTGATGTAACAAAGTATTTTTTCTAACAATCGTTATGTTTTCATGTCTATTAGCAATTTGATGATGTTTTGAAAATAATTAGAATGTAGCATTTAGGTACATACCTACGTATTTTTTATTTACATTCATACACTCGTATTTAACGAAATACACGAAACGTTACTGTGGCAAAAAACATGATTATTTCACATTTTGTACCCCCTTTTTGGAATAAACAGGTATAAACAGATGAAAGATGTACCTACAATCACTATTAAACACTGTGTCGCCTATACAGATTGCTAATCTGTCTCCTAAAACATACTTAGTTGCCTAGGATAGACCGCTTCGTAGCGATAAGGGCGACTATTGTCTTCTTTTAATTTCTGTTATCCTTTTTAGGGTTCCGTACCCAAAGGGTAAAAACGGGACCCTATTACTGAGACTTCGCTGTCTGTCTGTCTGTCTGTCACCAGGCTGTATCTCACGAACCGTGAGAGCTAGAGAGTTGAAATTTTCACAGATGATGTATTTCTGTTGCCGCTATAACAACAAATACTAAAATCAAAATAATAATAATAATTAAGGGGGGCTCCCATAGAAAAAACGTGTTTTTTTTTGCAGTTTTGGGTCTGTTTAAATAATTGTAACTGCTAAATACTTTAAATGCTCACAGAATATTTAATTAAATATTTGCTTTAAAAATAAATGATAAAATTAAAATAAAATTAATATTTAAGGGGGGCTCCCATACAAAAATTCTGATTTTTTGCAGTTTTTGGTACGGAACTTGGCCGGTTTATTTTTTTATTTTTATTGAAGTCCCAGACAGACCTCTAGAAAAATACCGCGGTGGACCAAAAATAAAATGGTCATATCCAAGCCTATTACCGTTGAAAAAATACTACATTTCTTTGACCTCTTAATGTTGGTCACCAAGCTACGGGTGTGATGACCTTGTTAACAATTGACAATCGTCAATTAGCTCCCACTGGCAGTTGCAGCTATACCGACTAATTGGCGTCTGCCTTTTGTTTCTCTCAGAACTGAATCATTGTTTTGATCTTAAGATTAAGTTTGAGAGTTGTATTACGGGTGTACCTCGGGATCCCTAACGTCGTTTGGCCTAAAATCACTTGCCCGAACCGTTTTGTCCTAATGAGCATTTCCCCTAACGGTCAATCGTTATAACAGTTATTTTCCATAATGTAATTATTGACCTAAAACTCATTTGCCCGAATGATTTTTACAATAATTATTAATATCCCTAATGTTATTATGTATATTCCTCAAAATCCCTAATAACGTTTAACCTCATGTCATTTATCCTAAACGCTGTTGCCCTAATGCCCTACCGAACAATAGCCAAATTGGCATTTTTCTCAGTATTAAGAGCTCAGCTCTTCGTACCGTACCTAATTTTATGAGGTCTAAGGCAGAGCCCAGTTAGGTACGACGACGAGCGAAGCGAGGAGGAGTGTTAGGTTGAACTGTGACCCAACAGCGCGCGAGCCGAGCGAGCGAAGCGAGCGTGCCGCGGCAGCGGCCGGCGAAGCGCCAGAACCGAACTGCTATCAGATACGAAAAATAGGCAAAAAAACTACCTAAATTGCTGGCCATAAAAAGTTAGGAATAATAATCATTAGGTTTAAATACCATTATGTTTACTGACTACTATGGCACACGACGTTAGGATCAATAATCAATATGGCAAGTGACGTTAGGAAATAAAACATTATAGGAAAAAAAAATCATCCATTCGATGTTAGGACAGCAAAAGATAGGTCATATGAGCGTTATGACAAATGATCATTATGGCAAAAAACGTTAGGGGATAAAAAAAATAGGTTAAATAAAATTAGGGATCCAGATATAGATCCTTGTATTACATACGCAAACAAACATTATGCCTGTTGCCTAAGCGCACGGGGTAGTCTAACCATACGAAGTGTGATAGGCAAAACCGTGTTCAAGTTGTAGGCATTTTACAAAGTTTTAGGATTAAAGTATGAAATAAATATAAAATTGACAGATTGCTAGTCTGTCGCCTAAAATATACACACACACACACATCTTCACGCCCGTATTCCCAAGAGGGGTAGGCAGAGCACACGAATTCAAAAATCCTGTGCTACGTTTAGCAATTTCAGGGTACCTAATCAGATGGTAAAACGTGATTTTGTAGTGACAGGTTGCTAGCCCGTCGCCTATACAACGTGTTACAAAACATCGGGTAAAAATTCGAATAAAATATTAATGCAAAAATATTGGAAACCCTAGTAAACTGTCACTTAATAGAATTGAAGTTATCATAGATTTTATTTAACAGAGTGTATTTTTCCTCCATAAAGGTTTGCAAACTCGATAAGAGGAATTAATGGCTTCGAAAAATGTCAAGTCTAAAAAGAAACATTATGCTGTCAATTTCAAATCTTCAAATCGATATCTTATTATTACGGTTTTTATCATCAAGTTAAAAAAAGGCTATGTTTTCCGAATATTACGACATGATGTTGTGCATAGAGCAAGGTGGAGGACATTTTGGGGCGTTTCTGTAATTTTGTTTTTCGTTATGAAGAAATATTTGTGTTACTTTAGGTTAAAATACTTAACATAAAGTATCTTAGCAGGTCTTTTAACATTTTTTTTTACTTGTAATATCGATCTCAGCGGCTTCTGTACATTTTGCTATTGACTCTTAGTCCTTCCGCGGATATTAGGTAAAAGGTACATTCTGTGTTATTTAATCTTTAATGACATGGTAATAGGGTTGGTACATTAATGAGTTTTTTTTTTTTTTAATTGATTTTGGCGATAAGTCAAACTGCGATACTACGGCTCTCAAATATTATAAATCGACTCCTTATAATGGGCCATTTAACCCCCTTTTAGCTTTACCCGTAGTTTTGTAACACCTTGTATTACACTAACCCTTTCCCAGATTCGCCTCTTACGACACCCACGGGTAGAAAGGGGGAGGTGCTATTCTAACCGGCACCACACGGGCTTAAATAAACCTTCACCAATTTCCTTAGTCGCCTCTTCCGACGCCCACGGAAGAAATGAAAAGGTGTTTTTTATTTTATAAAACCAATTGTTTTATTTAAATCTCGTCGTGTTTATTAGCATAGCATATTGTATAAAAAAACTATCGCATTTATAATAATTACAAGCAAAAAGCGAACACTTTCCTTCATTGCATTCTTTCATGATATACCGTGGTTTTATATCCTCACCAGACTATAAATCATAGCGGATGCAACCAGGAATATCTACTAGTAAATTAATACTTGTTTGTTTGCTAGTTCTGACGTAGGGCTAAATATTTAGTCTGGGCCCGTCTAGACTCGCTTTTAATGTCAGGAAGTTAACATGGAAGCATATTTAGAATTTTATTGCGAGAAACTTACGGCCTATGGGTATCACCTGTCTGTGATCATCATGAAATTGATTTTGAGGTAAATTCAGAAGGTGATTAGAAATACACATAGAGAGGATGGATGAAAGAAGATTGACTAAACAAATTTATACGGGGAATTTGGATGGGTGCAGTGGGAGGGGAAGACCTAGACGGACGTTCCGTGACCAAATCGCGGACGTTTTAGAAACAGGTCAGGTCAAGAGTACCCGAAACCGACGAGCGTGTATCAGGAGATTAATGAATGTAGATGAAGCAAAAGAGGTATATCAGAATCATAGCGAGTGGAACAAAGTAGTCTCTGCCTACCCCTGTGGGAAAGAGGCGTGACGTTATGTATGTATGTATGATTAGAAATACACCACTCCATTTCTTCCAAGGATGCCGTAAGGGGCGACTTACGAAATGTTATTGGTGGTGGATTAAGGGTATATTTTTGGTGACAGCCTAGCGAATCCTAGAAGTGGTTAGGACGCGTGAAATAATCATGGTTTGTCTATGTAGCGTTTCGTGTGCTCTGCCTACCCCATTTGGGAATACAGACGTGATGTATGTATGTAGGTACAGTTTGCGTAGAGCTATTGAGAATAAAAAAAAATATCGATCTGAATACATTATAAAAGTGTCCCTAGTTTTTCACACCTAAATAGTTAGATTCTAAAAAAATCGGTTGTGCTGGGATTCGAACCCACAACCTTCTACACGAAAAGCCACATGTCAAACCGCTGGACCACCACTGCTATTAAATCAAACGTTTGCTCTTGTAAGCAGGTTAAAAAAATCTTTAACGTATTTTTGAGTCTACAAGCGCTTCGGAAAAATTATCATTTCCATGAAGAATACACAGCAAGAAAGTAGGAACAAAATCATTTTTTCTGGTAGCACCTTTGATAACCTACTTTTAAAAAATAAACAGTCTCGACCCAGTCAAACGAACGTACCGATGTTTACTACCAACCATTTCTTTGTTTCCATACAATTTATATCTCAAACAAACGAATCAACGTGTTACAAGATATACGACTTGGCTTAAACTCAGAGATCTAAGAGTAGTGAGATATATAGACTTGTTTTGGTTAAGTGAAGCGAGGGATTGACTGCGTTTGTGTATGAAATCATCATCATCATCATCAGCCTATATACGTCCCACTGCAGGGCACAGGCCTCCTCTCAGTATGAGAGGGCTTGGGCGATA
>BHDV01038863.1:112022-171630 GCA_005406045.1 Adoxophyes honmai | reverse complement strand
GGTCGCTGTAACGCGGCCGAAACGTCGAGAAGGTAAATAAAATCACGATTAAGTCCCGCGTTCATTACATATAAATATGATATTGCGAGTTTGCGAGTCCACGACACTGTACCCCCGGGTCCACACTGACAGATCCGCCTCTCGAGGCAAGCCCATGGGATGTGCTTTTGTTCCACATAGCCCTATTCGAACTAACACCAGCGTTTGGCTCGTTATCAAATTGCTTGTTTATTGATATCATGAAATATGCTGACATTGTGCGAGGCAAGTGCATTCAGATATATCTGGGACGGAAATCTATAGATTCGAGGTCAAGTTCAAATTAGTTTCTTCATCGGAAAAAATCATGTAGAAGTAACCGATATGTACAGGCTGACCTTTTTCTACATATTTACACAATTTTATAAAGTGGTCTGTGGGTTGGTTGTGGTTTGCTGAAGTATACTGGAAATCTATTTTTTTTTCCGTAGAACGTTATCACATACATAGTAAAGAATTCCTTTGTTGAACAATAAAATGTCACTATTACGCTAATTGCAAATAGGTTCCACGGTGGTTTCTGTGTGGTGTTGGGTTTAGAATAACACCTCTCCATGTCTTACGTGGATGTCGAAAGAGACATACGGAATATACGGAATATGATGATAACATCCAATTGTGATTTTTTTTAATGTTACATAAATTTGTTTATTTTAAAATAAAAAAGTACGCTCCTTGTTACTTTTTCCACAAACTTATCTGAGTGGTTCTTGAATGAAATAATCTAGAAACAAATTCAAGTTTCATCAACACCGGTACCTTTTGACAATGAACTGGATGAACTGAAAACACTTTCTGGGAAGCGCAGACGAGGCGCCTCGCAGATTCATAAACAAACAGAGGATATAAGTAGACTGGATAGACTATATGTAATAGACATTGCATTAAAATTAGAGCATTTCTCTAAAGGGATTATTCGAGACTTAAATTCGCGATTCTGCAAAATTTTTAGGCCCTAGACGACAGACTATCCGCGACGGACTTTTTAGTCTGTGAAAATAGAACCGATGGAATTATATGCAGTAACGCACACGACGCGCAAAGAGTCCGGCACACAATGCATACAATCTACGCAGACTTTTTGTGCACCGCAGACACGATCGCACAAAAAGTCTGTCGTCTGCGCTGCCCCTTAGACTCTGGAGAATATTATACGTATGTATGTATGTATGTATAGTTTTCAGGCCAGTGGTCATACAAAACTACCCCCCTTCCTTTATTCGATACTTTTGCTGTTATTGTTTCTTTTCATTCGCGTGTGAAAACTAGGTATAATGACAAGAAATAATATGTCATTCATATCACGATCTGTTCATGGATTCAGAGTGTTATCCATTAATATAGCAGACTAGACGAACATCTTATAAAATACGGATAACTCACGTTATAAATCGAGTTTAGCTCGACATGTTTCGGACTAATTCGTAGCCCTTCATCTAGGAGCCGCGGCAGCTGCTGCTGCCAAACGCGAACTGCGCGCCTCGGCTCTCTTCGCGCGACACGATAACGATAACGTGAGTTATCCGTATTTTATAAGATGAGTGAGTCTCACGGTAGTTTAATGTTAGACTAGACGAACAATTTATATCAAAATATGAGATAAATATTGATGGATAACAATTTTTATTGTACGTCTAGCCTTCGCCTTATGGGATTTCAGTTCTGTACAACAGTTTTAGATATACATACATACATACATACATCACGCCTGTATTCCCAAATGGGGAAGACAGTTTAATCCCGGCAACGTAAATTACTTTTATCACCGCAAATTGCATTAAATCTTAATACTATTTACTAAAGCAGGTGAACAACAAATATAATACATCAGAAACATACTCCTACGTCCGATATACAGCTAGCTAACATTCATCAATCGGTTAAGGCAACTCAAGCTATATATGTCCCGATAAATATGTAACTGGACTGCCGATATGTTCGACAGCCCTTGCAAATGCCGCTTTGTTTATAATGCTATGTGTTCTGACATATTATATGATGATCTCATAGCGAATAAAGCAATCCTACATTATGTAGGTAGTGGCAGTGCGGGGTGGTGATAAAACCTTGTATTATACAGGGCGAATACTGAATTTTCATGAATTAGTAGGTACATTAAACAAAAGTGAAAAAGACGTAGTTATGTGCGCATGTAAAACTCTGTATTGTACTATCGAACCAACTGATTCCTGACCCACCGCAGAACGTTGTCACAATAAACGTCATAAACATTTCCTTTGTCAAGCAACGCAATGTCACTATGACGTTCACTGTGAATAGGTTCTATTGTGGGTCAGGAATCAATTGGTTCGATGGTACAAGACATCAAACTAGCACGTATATAACAATTTTTAAGTGCTAAGGCGAACAAATATCTCTCCCTGCTGAACTTCGAGCGAATGACAAACAATATTTGCTTACAATTAACCAGAAATCTTCATTTAATAAATGTACCTACCTAACTTTAGAATAATTGTATTATCAATCTCAAAATTTATGTCAATATTTTTAATTAATATTTTTTTAAACTGAAAATTTTCATTACAATTTTCTTTTATTATGCAAAAAAGACAGACCTCAAATCTCCAATCGCAAAAGCGTATGACACAAAACCCTATTCTGATACCACTTTGAAATTGTCATATTTTTTTATTCAAATGTATTATGTTTAAACTAACAGTAGCTGATAACTACAAGCTCAATAGTATCCTTTCCTAAATGGTTATCCGACAATTTATATTCTCCTTATATGAATTGCGGAACTAATTTAACTAAACTAATTTTGCTTCCTCGTAGAACAAGTGAGCAATATTATCATACTTTATATTCTTATCGATTCGCTAAGGCGAATGGTTTCAATAAATGTTACAGAGTTAAAAAACCTCTTGTAAGTTAGTAAGTAACCACATAAAAACACAATATCCAAAAAAAACGAACAAAATGGTGAAGTACAAATTTGGATTATCTCAAGGGATTTCTGTAAGTCAACCTTTGAAAGCCCGAAAGGAATCTTAATAAAGAAACTGACAAAAAAGAAGCTGCAATAAACATGGTTAAATATAGTGTTAATAAATATTCATAAAATGATAATGGAAAAATTTTAAATAAATCTTGTGAGGGGTTCAGAATTACACCTAACCATTTACTCATTGAATGTCGTGCAGTTTTTGTCATACTTCAAGCCACAGGCTTGTAACCTGTCACTATTATACCAATCCCTTACATTTTTAAACCCAGAATTGTCCTAAAAGTACAAGAACAAAATCAAAACTATTTCACGCTTGTTGATTTTGTGTTCGACAGAACATAACATACATTATGACTGTATCCCATTTCGAAATACAGGTGTGATGTTTATGTTTTATGTAACCTGTCATAACTTGTACATAAAACATAACGTCGTGAACATCGAACGTCATCTTGCAACGGTAAGGTAAAGAGATAATGTGGGGTAATTTTGCTCTGTGATATATTACGCTATTACCGGCTAAAAACTAGGTGAAGGCCGGCTCTGGGTCCCTAGTCCTTACTTATGTTCCATCGAGGTAACAGGCATATATTATACCTATCGTAATATAATCATACTGTCATTGGACATTTCACACCAATCACCTAGTTCCAAATTAGGTTATTTAATGCCTTATTTACTAGATAACGGATAAACTTACTTATATGGATAACCATCTAAGACTCGATAGCAAACATTCGTATTAATCATAAAAACATCTACCCCGACCAGAACTCGAACCCGGGAAGCTTAACAGACAGCCTCTCTAACCACTGGGCTATGTTTTATAACCGTTAATATTTTAACCAGTGGTTACCCTGAATTTGCTAAACGTGGCGCTGGATTTTTGAATTAATGTGCTCTACCTACCCCTCTTGGGAATACAGGCGTGAGAATATGTATGTATGTAACATTTTAACCAGTGGTCGGGTATACGCGTCAGAACACCCTTGTAAAATATTTCCTGAAAATTTCCAATACTTTGTGGAACACAAATGTATCATTACTTTTCAGTTCATTGCACCCTACGTTCTACTTGCCTTACGTCCCGTACGCAAGTCCCATTAGTCGGCGCGTACGCACTTGCAGTCGTTTGACTAACAATAAGAGCCGGAGTACAAAGGACTAGACAGTATTTTCCGATTTTCGTACTTTTTACATGCAAATTCTAGGAAAAAGATTTCACAGGGGTTTTCAAACGCGTATACTCAACCACTGATTAATATTGGCGGTAAATTTTTGGCCACCCTGTATAGAGGACCGACGGTATTCTCTAGGTAAGGGTGAGGCCAAACGAGCGTAATTTTGTGAATCGTGTGTAGCAATTTCGGCCGCAAAAATTTTGCTGCATTCGGCTTCATACAAAAATGTAGTAGATCATGACGACGTAAAATGAATACCGCAAAATGGCTAACATAAAATAAGTGACCGAAATCGTTTAACCTCACCTTTAAATTACTAGAAGTTCACCGTGTCATATTATATCTTCGTGGAGGCCTTCCATACAGACGTTGACTACGACAAAGTCCTAGTCGGCTTACTCTCTAACTCTGACTGTACTACACTCTGACAGCCGATTAACAATAGTCCGCTTACTCACAACCCACCAATGACTTGTTATGTATTTATAGCGTACGGCCGTCGACGCATGTATCTGCACTTCGCTGTGTATTTTTAGACGGCGCCTGATACTTGCGTCGCCGACTGTTTCCCTGGTTTCAGAGCCGTGGTTAAAGGGTGTAGAGGATTTGTTAGGATGCTGCTTTTGTATGGGTTGTCATAGGTAGATAATAGATACATACATAAATTCATACAATCACGCCTGTGTTCCTAGATGGGGTAGGCAGAGCACACGAAACATAACATAGACAATATAGACATAACCATGACTATTTCACGGTTTCGTGGCCACTTCTAGCATATTTTTTAGATTTTAAGTATGTCATGTGACATTATTAACAGATGGAAGAGGTATTATAGTGACAGGTTGCTAGCTTGTCGCCTAAAACATAATTTAACCAATTTCCTTAATTGCCTCTAACGACAACTACGGTAGAAATGGACACATTAATATCTGTGTGATCTGCCTACCCCATTTGGGAATATAGGCGTGATGTATGTACGTGTGTGACAACGTCCTACAATGGGTCAGGAATCAATTGGATCGCCTGCATTTCGATTAACGCGTCCGACTCGCACTTGGCCGGTTTTTTTCCGCCAGACGTCTCTAAATATCATTACAATAATTAAATTCAAGTTAAGCTACATTATGGTGTGAAACTTTTTTTACTTCGGACAAAAAATTGTACGCTTCGCCGCATTTACTATCGATTTTGGTCTTAGCCTGGGAACATAATACTAATTAGAAACAGAAAAAACGTTCTTTGTAAAAATAGTAGTTTTAGACGAATTAAAACTTGATATTTACGGTTACTGCTTTGATAAAGACTTAGATTTAATAATAGCTAGTTTTTTTTTTTATTCCACGCCAGAAGTTTTACGTAAATTATGCAAGATTCACATTTTCGAGAGAACGACCGAAAACATATTTGACATAATAAGAGTATTAGTATCTTAATTTAGATTTTAGGTGGTAGGCTAGCAATCTGTCGCTATTAGGTATACCTGCCAACTCAAAATCTGAAATATGTATGTATGTAGCTAAGTCCACACCAGTGCGCTTTCCCGTTCACCTTGCGTCTTCTTCTGACGCATGCCCTTGCAACCACAGCGCTTGCGCTGAAACTAGATCGGTCCTCAATGAAGACGCGCTGGCGGCATGCGCTGTTGTTGGTGGTTGCACGGGCATGCGTCAGAGGAAGACGCAAGGTGAACGTGAAAGCGCACTGGTGTGGACTTAGCTATACATCGCGCCTGTATTCTTAAATGGGGTAGGCTGAGCATACGCAACGCTACATAGAAAAAAAAACATGAATAACTTACGTTTCGTGGCCACTTTATCATAATTTCACATTTAAACCTAGATGGAAGAGTTAAAATAGTGACAGGTTGCTAGCCTGTCAAAGTGGATCATTAGATAGTGGATCATGGATCATTATTGCAATGACACTTATCACTGTTAGTTAGTCTTTGTATCGAGATTAGCTCGACAAGTTTCGGGCCAATTCGCAACCAAAGACCACGGAGGTTAAAGATACTCCCTTCTTGTTAATGTTTGCATGCATTTTTTCGTCAGCATTCTCTCCGGAAACGCGATAAGAAGGTTTATAATGACATAAACAAGCTTCAAGAATGCGTATCGAGTGACAGTGTCCGTTTAAATGAAACAGTGTCTGGCATGCACTGGCGAGGACTGTGACATGTAATATACGTTGATGATGTGCTTGTTACTTAATACAACTGAAGTTATCATAGATTATTTAGACCTTCTCGTGTGACTTATTTTTTTAATCTTCCATTCCTAAATCACGTTGTTTGATTCGTCTTCGCACCGCATGACCATTAAAATTTTCTTGTAGTTATTTAAAGAAATCTAGCCCTTGTGGTGTTGGACTTAGAGTAACATTTTTCCGATTCTTCTATAGATAAATATTGCAGTTCAAAACAAATTAATCACCCCGCAATCCCTAATGTTTCTAAATTTATCAAATTCTTACAGTTTTAGCCAGAGTTACTATAAACAAGCAAACGACACATTTCGTCGGATATTTTTAGATCGCAGTAATGAATCATTCCGTAAAAAAATTACGTCAACAATCATTAATTTTCACGCAGTCAATTTTTAGCTCAGAGCACTTCAATAAAAAAACCACACAAAAAATAAAAACAAACTTCAATAATTAACTTATATTTAGGTAACATCTTTACCGCACTAGGGATGTGAACAGTTCCCTAAAAAGATATCGACAACGTTTAGACAGTGTAGGATAAAAATAATAGCATTGTACTCGCTAAACAATATTTCATGTTGACGTTAAAATGTCATAATTAATAAAGAAAAAATAAAGATGAATGTAAAACTTCTCATTAAAGCATGCTATCTTCATCATCTTTTTGTCAGTACCGTTTATACTGTTAATGACCGGATTATCTTCTGAAAACATATTTCAACCATTAATAGCGTTCTATAATAGTAAAAAAAACTAATAAATTCACTACCTTGACGTCTTTTACTATTACACCATACGATCCCTACGGTTAAATCGATTTCAACTAATATCAACTTGAAATTCATACATGCAAACATACAATTATGCCTGTATTGTCAATTGGGGTAGGCAGAGCATACGAAACGTGACATAGACAAAACGATGATTATGACTATTTCACGCTTCGCAGCCACTTCTAGCTTAACTTTATTTTAGGTTTGAAAACAGATGGAAGAGATGTGCGTGTCTATCCGCTGCCGTGGCGCGTAGCTCCAGATGATGTGTCACGGATTGACCCGAAACATGTCGAGCTAATCTCGGTTTAAAAAACGTTAGTAGATCCGTTATTTCACTATAAAACAGTCTCACGGTAGTTTTATGTTTAAAACAGATGGAAGAGGTAGTATAATAGTGACAGGTTGCTAGCCTGTCGCCTAAAGCGTACCTAAACCTATTTCCTTTGTCTCCTCTTACGACATCCACGGAAGAAATGGAGAAGTGTTATTCGATCCCGAAACCAAACGAAATTTGTAAAGTTGTCTACATTGAAAATATGCATCGATATTTAAAAATGGAATTGACTACAAAACAAAACACTCGATACTTCTATCGATACCGTCCCCGCTCTACCGGTGTCACGTTACGGCACTTTTGTCTGCCCGGTTTGTTGTGACTGGCGGTTTTTTTCACCGGAAGCGCTGACTAGACGCGCCGCTGTTTACTCCCGCTCTAACGATGCTCAAACTTGGCTCTTTTCTTTAAATATTTGTGCGGTGGAAAGTGTTTCAGGCGTGGATAAGTGTCCTTAGAATACAGAAGTTAGTTTGGTTTTCATGTAAGAAGTTTCTCCAATTATTCCGTGGATGTCGTAAGAGGCGACTAAGGAAAAAGTTTTATTATGTTTCAGGCGACCAGCTAGCAACCTGTCACTATTATACCTGCCAACTCAAAACCTAAAAAAAAATATGGGAAGTTGCCACTTGCCATTTGTATTTTGATCTATAGGTCAACCAGTGAAAAAATAGCTGTTTTTGGACATTAAAATCGTATCTAAGTAACTGCTTGTATCTTGCAAGTCTAATGAGCCAAATTTGACATTATGTGAAATCGTTTTTGAGTTATGAGGGGGTCAAAAGTGCCTTAATAGTCCGTGTATTAGGTACACACGGTGTAGCTCGCCAGATTATTTGACCTTAGGCTTGATACTACCGCGTGTGATGTATGACTCTTTCATCTTTACCTTCATTCTTCATCTTCACTTGACCTCTTCTTCAACTTTTCATGTTCTTTAAGCTCCTCCACGCAAATTCAAAAGTTAGCTCCGAGCAACGTAGCCCACGATTATTATTACCTATCTATAAACAAATACCTCTTCAGTATACGTTCTGGCGTAAAGTTTTCCTGTTACCATTTCCCAAAGGTTCGCCGACCCGTTAACGGCTCTATAAAAGTCTGATTAAACGTTTAACGTCGAGGACATATTTGTTTTGTTTCACCCCAATTGCGTAAAATAACGTTTAACGACAAATCGTCTCTTATGATCGGATAGTTTATTTTGTCTGCCGTTTTTATGGCTGACCGTTAGTGCGATAGCCCGCCGTTAAAGAAGTTTGCGTTAGTTTGCGATGACGTCTTTCTATGGAAACGTCTGGGTTTGACAGCAGTCGTTACTCAGTTGTGGGCTGGTTTAGTCCATTGACTCTACTGTATTTAGTACTTTATCTCAATATTATGACTTCGTTAACATGAAACTTCCGTGAGACTCAATCGTAATGCAAAATACTAATAGCTTACGTCTTATATTGAGTTTAGGACATTTTTTAGGCTAATCTGTCATGCGAAAGACTTTATCTTAGAGTCAAATACGCACTAAGCATCACCATAATGTTTACCGGCACACGACTACCCTCGTTACTGTCGTCATTTATACCGTTGTAAAATGTTCATGATTCTCCTTTTTCAATATCTTTCTCATCTCTATAGGGTGCTTTTTCATTATTTCCCATTCCGTTTACAAATACGTTCACACCGTAACATACTATTTAAACAACATGGATGAATTGATTAATGAATACGGCGTAGATATTTATGTCATTAATAGAAACATGTAACCACAACAACTCCAAAGAGAAATCATTACAGATGTCATTACAAATTCATTGCCAGTATCTGTAGCCTCATGAATTTGACGAGCATTAATTTTAAGATCAATAACATAGACAACATTATCGATAGATGTTTATTGGTATTAAACTATATTATCGCCTTCTGATTTACGAGTGATCTATGTGTTTAGCCATAGAATAGTTTTCTTACAGGTTCCTTGATTTATTCTCTGCTTGTAACTGTTTGTTTAATAGCGAAATTTTATGCTCGGATTCTGATTTATATGTTATATGGAAGTTTTATCGCTATGCTTCAGTTGTGCAGAGATTTTACATTTTTATTTTATTTTGAAATGGCTATCCTTTCTTACTACCTACGTCTACGTCCCTATGTTACAGACTCATTAGAAAGACATCTGAATGTGTCAAATCGATTGTCATTTCTTAGTTATCTACAGCTTTGATGTTTTAAGCTGTTTCATTCGTGATCAGTTATTTACAATCCCCCAACTTTCTAATGGGGTAGGCAGAGCACACAAAAAGTTACAGAGACAAAACAACGACTGTTTCAAGTTACGCAGCCATTTCTAAGATATTTTTAGGATTTCAGTTAAAAGTAAGTTGCTAACCTGATGCCTTATAACATATCTGTACCTATTTCCTTAGTCGCTTCTTAGGACATCCACGGCATAAATGGATAGATGTTATTATCAACCCCAACCACAGCGATGATGTTTTTTCATACCACAAATTAAAAAAAAACAGTTATTGATCTCTTCCGTCGTTAATTTGAATAGAGAACACCGACTACACGAGTGTTGCCGAATTCGCCCGAACCCCGAAAGATGGTCTAAGAGCTGAAGGACTTAACTATTACGTAAGTAAACATGTGTTACAGATCCGGCTTCCGTCAGCCATATGGGACCAGGGGTTTTTGACCGACTGAACTATACTCGTGTAGAATGATCTAAATATATAAGATCACAACCAAAAATGATACCGATATACATTCAAATTTCGAACATCTTGAAAAAGACGACGGTTCAAAGACATATACATACATACATACATATCCTCAGGCCTGTATTCCCAAGAGGGGTAGGCAGAGCACATAACACATAAAATCACGCTTGTGTTCCCGAATAGGGTAGACAGAGCACACGAAACGTACCATGATTATGAATGACTATTTCACGCTTCGCAGCCAATTGTAGCACAGTTTTAGGTTTGCAAACAGATGTAAGAGATAGAATAGTGACAGGTTGCTAGCCTGTCGCCTAAAGCATACCTAAACTTATTTTCCTTAGTGACTTCTTACGATACCCACGGAAGAAATGGGGAGGTGTTATTCTATCCCGACACCACAGGACGGCTCGTGATTATTTATGAAATTCGCCCGTCGGGTTCACTTCATTAACCACACTCTACATTAATACCTTCTATTATGCATCAGTCGAGTAATATTATATTATAATGAACGATCGGTATCATTTCGCATCAATCCACCATGCAGTTTAATACTGTCATCCTATAACACAATAGCTCCGTCCACGAAACAGCTTCAAAATAAAACATCGAGGTTTATTTGCCAGCAAACAACCGTTTCGCTGTAAAAACTAAATGTATCAGTTGGCACAACGCGACGGCCCTGACCTACCTTGCCTAATTACTATTGGCATTGCTCTGAAATACTCTGCCTACATTGAATGAAAAGTTTTAGCGTGTTTTGTACTGAGATTGTAATAAAATAAAGTTTTGCCGTGGATGTCGTGGGGACTAAGGTTAAGGTACATTTTAGGCACCGGGCTGGCAACCTGTCACTTATACCTGCGAACTCGAAACACAAAAAAATATGGTAGAATTTAAATAATGTGGACGATGGGCTAGCAACGTGTCACTGCAATATTACGTTTGATCATCTGGTTGCCCTGAAATCGCTAATCGTGGCACTGGATTTTTGAATTCATGTGCTCTGCCTACCCCTCTCGGGAATACAGGCGTGAGGATATACTGTATGTATGTATTTATGTATTTAAATAATAGGGAAATAGATTAAGGCACATTTTAGGCGACAGGCTATCAACCTGCCAACTTAAAACTAGAAAAATTGTTATGTTAGAAGTGGCTATGACGTGTAATAGCCATGATTTTTTCTATGTAGGGTTTCGTGTGCTCTGCCTACATTATTTGGGAATATAAGCATGATGTATGCATGTTGTATTTAGCTGTTAAAGCAGTCGAAAACGATACCCAACTTAAGTTTTAGTCGCAAAAATGTAAAATTGTCAGATGACATCACGTATCAAATTTTGTACGTTAAAAGTTTAACCTAACCGAAGCGGAGTAGACGATCAAAACAAAAATCAGACTGAAAAGCTAGACAGCTATAAATTAGCCGGCATGAATTTCCACACTTATTATTCCGGTCGCACAAAACACACAAGTCAAAACCGACAAAAAGTCTTCCTGTCTTATCATTATCACTGCCGTGTAAATCGTTCCGTGGGAACCGAACAACAATGGTCAAGCCAGTTTGAACCGGTTTGCACTAGTTCGCGCTCTTTCCCATCAGAGGCCCGATTTTGTAATTAGCATATCACACTATTCACACCTGTAGACATACTAGGTGTTGGCCCAGCGGTTCGACCTGTGGCCTCTCACGCAGAGGGTCGTGGGTTCGAACCCCGGTCTCGCACCTCTGGATTTTTCGGAATAGTGCGGAATGTAATTTGATATTTACCATGAACTATTCGGTGAAGGAAAACATCGTGAGGAAAACATACACATAGCGACGAAGTAAATCAGTGTGAAGTTCTCAATCCGCACTGGGCCCGCGTGGGAACTATAGCCCAAGCCCTCTCATATTGAGAGGAGGCCTGTGCCCTACAGTGGTACGTGTATAGACTGGATGATTGATTGATTGATGTCACACCTGTAGACATACTAGGTGTTAGCCCAGCGGTTTGACCTGTGCCCTGTCACGGGGTCGTGGGTTCGAATCCCTTCGATGCGGTTCTGCGCGAAATCGAATTTGATAATGAAAAAAAAGTAGTAAAAAAAAAATGAAGACATGATGGTGATCACAAGATGTGACGACGTATGACTGTATGTATGTGTACTGTATGAGACAGCTTGCTAACTTACTACATAAACCATAATATAAACTTATTTTCTCAGTCGCCTCTTAAAACATCCATTGAAGAAATAGAGAGGTTATCATTCTAAATACGAAAAAGTTTTCGAGTCTCTACCAAAGATAAATCGATATAACTAGTTGAAGAGGTTGTTAACAGCAGGTGGCGCCCGCGCAGGTGGCCACGCCCCCTGCCACAGATAAAACAAACTTATCCATATCTGATTACTTCACTTATCTGTGAGGTATGATTATTGAAATTGAAGTTTCTTTTGCTTTTGTAAATGACTCAGGTAGCATACAATCGTGTATTTATGTCTGTTCCCAAAAGGGGTAGGTAGAGCACACAAAACGTGGCATTGACAAACCCATGATTATCGCGATTCGTAGTCGCTTATAGTAATTTTTTAGGTTTAAATTTAAAAGGTGTGGTGTCGGGATTAGAATAACACCTGTCTATTTCTTCCGTGGATATCGTAAGAGGCGACTAAGCATTCAAATATGCATTGGGCACCACACTAGCAACCTATCACTATTTTACCTTTTCTGTTCTCAAACCTAAAATTATTCTAGAAGTGGCTGTGAATTTCAATAGCCAGAATCATAGTTTTGTGTCACGTTTCGTGTGCTCTGCCTACCCCTTTTAGAAACACAACCGAGATTGTATGTATGTACTAGCTGTGCCCGCGACTCCGTCCGCATGGAATAGTGACTAATTTTCCCCGTTTTAACCGCATTTTTCAATGTTTCTTCGCTCCTATTAGTCGCAGCGTGATGTTATATAGCCTAAAGCCTTCCTCGATAAATGGTCTATCCAACACAAAAATATTTTTTCGATTCGGACCAGTAGTTCCTGAGATTAGCGCGTTCAAACAAACAAACGAACTCTTCAGCTTTATTATATTAATATAGATTATTATATCTAACATAAACTATTTATTTACAGAACAAATATATACAAAACAAAAGCAATTAAAATTTTAAACAACTAACTTAAAAACTAAACTTAAATCTAAAATATATTTAAAAATGGGCACCCCCGAGGCATGGTTCCAAAGACGCTGGCAGCGTTTCCTCGCTGTATCGCAATGCTGATGCGTTGAGCGAGGAAGCTGCCAGCTCTTCGGTCTCCGGTTGCATCAATCAGCCGCTTGGAGAGCTCTTTCATTAAGTTGGTGGCGCTGGGACCCCACGGACCTAAGGTCTCGACCCCGAATGGTAAGAAAAGGTATTCTGGGTCGAGACCTCCGTATTTTGTGCTTTTTAGTTTTTCGGCCGCTTCAGCTTAGTATAGATTATTCTCGTTCAAATGCACCCTTAGTCCTGTGTACGGCGCTAATCTGCCAGCTATTAACTGGCTACTCTACCAATACCGATTTTATTCGCAGCGCAGCTGCGCGCGCATCTGCCGCACGCGCCGACATTCAAGACCGAATTCAAATTAAATTACGTTACCAGAGATCCGTAGGTAACGTGGTTAAACATGCTTTAGAGATACTTACAAAAATACTACAAATAAATTTATCTATCTATCTACTTATGGAAGAAAGGGGGAGGCCTATGTTCACCAGTGAGCCACTTCTAGAATGTTTTTAGGTTTTAAGTTTAGTGACAGGTTGCTACTTTGTCGCCTAAAATGTTAAACATAAGTACATCTCGCCTATTTTTCAGTAACTAAGGCTACATAGACAAATTAAAGACTATTTCACGTTTCCTGGCCACTTTCAGCATATTTTTAGGTCTTAAATTCAGAGGCGACACGGCGCTAACTTTTCGCCTAAAATATACCTTTACCTATCACCATCAATCACCTCGTACATACAACGTATACGGAATAAATGGAGAGGTGACATTCTAAACTGGACACCACAAGATATTTAAAATTATATACATACATACATACATATCCTCACGCCTGTATTCCCGAGAGGGGTAGGCAGAGCACATGAATTCAAAAATCCAGTGCCACGTTTAGCGATTTCAGAACAACCAGATGATCAAACGTGATACTGCAGTGACAGGTTGCTAGCCCATCGCCCACAATACACTAACCCTTTCCCAGAGCCGACTCTTACGACACCCACGGGAAGAAAGGGGGAGGTGCTATTCTAACCCGGCACCACACGGGATTATAATTATATTTTACAAATTAAGTATGTATATACCGTAACCTATTTCCTTAGTCGTCTCTTACTACAACTGCAGAAAGAAATGTAGAGGTCTTTCGTCATTATTCCCGTCTTGAACCCAAATAACAGACGGTCCAGCTCGCTCTTGACACTTTTTTGTTTCAATTTGCGTCCTTGCTCGCAAGGTGCATTGGCGGAATAAAAAAACGACTGAATGGTCAGCTTTCTTTTTAATTACATATGTATCATAGAACTGTAGTTTGTGGCCAGTACGAAATACAAATGCTATGCGTCTCTTTGGTGTTAAGTTAATTGAAAAGAGATGGCATGACCTACTGGAGCTAAGACTTGTAGTTTAATAAAGAATAGATGTTTTTACAGTTCCGTGCCCAAAGGGTGAAAACGGGATCCTGTTACTGAGACTTGTCCGTCCGTCTGTCTGTCACCAGGCTGTATCTCGTGGTGAACGGCTAGACCATTGAAATTTTCACAGATGATAATATATATTTCTATTCCCGCTATAACAACAAATACAGGGTGATAATGAAATCCGTAACGAAATTAATTCCTGATACTCAGAATCACTAGCACAATGCAACGGTAAAATAAAAAAAACACTTTTTTTTCATCGGGAAATTCCCAAAAAAATATTGAATGTGGGCATACTACAAACCGCGGTGTAACTGTTTATGTTTGTCTAAATTCTATTCTAAAGTAGGGTAGTTTTGCATTTGCTACAATCCCCTAAAGCAACCGCCGAGGGTAGGTGTGAAAAATGAATTCGCAAGCTGGCAGTCGACGCGCACGCGTTCCCTAATCACCCCGTCCGTACGTTACGTAAGCGCGAAGTGTGCGAGTGACAATGTCGTTAGAATTTTCGAATCGCGAGTACTATGAAATAGTGCGAGTGTACATCCAGTATTTTTTACCAACAAGATGGTGTAACCCCCCATTACGCTCGCGATGTACGCACGAGCACTTGAACAATTGTGTACAGTGACCGGTGGATAGGTCGCAGTGGATTTGTGGCCTGGCTTGCCAGGTCAACTGACCTCACCCCTTGTGATTTCTATCTTTGGGGCGAAATCAAGCGCCGTGTGTACATGGACGAACCACAAAATTTACATAATCTTAAAGACAAGATTGTGAGTGCATTTTCTGAAGTGAAAGTGACACTGAAGTGTTAAGAAGAGTGAATGAAAACGTTTTGAAACGTGCAAGACTCTGTTTGGAGAGAAATGGACTCCATTTTGAACAGCTATTAAGGTACGGTTATTTTAGATTTGTAGGGTAGGGTTAATTTTTTATTGTTATTGTACATAAGTCGATTGATAATTGACGCCCCACGCGCAGTGTCAATAATGTTAGCACTTTTTAGGAAAACTTTGATGACCAATAACTTCTTACTTACAAAAGAAAATGAGAAACTACTCAAATTATATTCTTAAGTTTTATTAACATACAGGTATGTAAAATTTCGTTACGGATTACATTATCACCCTGTATGTACCAAAAATAAAATAAATGAAATATTTAAGACAGGCTCACGTACAAGAATAGTGTTTTTTTTTTGTACTTTTGTGTCGATATAAATAACGCTAATAGACACATTTGAAATATTCGTATTTTTTTAGTTGTACTATAAACGTATTTAAGGGGGCTCCCAATACTCCTAAAAACGTGTTTTTTGCTGCTTTAGGTATTTTCAGTATTATACTCAACATCGCTAAAGTCTATTTTTTAATAATATTCGCGCACAAGACCTCTTTCTGACGTTTTTCGTTAGACTATGATATAGACAATCCCGAGCGCGACGCCGGCTGCCTTTTCATTTCTGTATTCAGACTGTCTTCAAACATTGTGCAGAATCGCAAATATGAAGAAACAATAGCTTAAGTTCATAATTAGCTACGTTACCAATTTTAAAATCTTCTATCAACAATGCCTTAGTTCCAGGCCTTTCTATAGGAAGTGCAGGAATATTGGAAGGAAAAGTAGTAAAATCTGGGCGTGTAGTTGCGAGTCAATAAACCGGGCTGGGCTTGAAATAGCTGGCGGGCGAGACGGCGCGTCGGGTACCGACCGCAGCGCAAGCGAACACCACTTAAATAATCAGGAAGATCGCCCGTGTGGTGCCGGGTAGAATAGCACCTCCCCCTTTCTTCCCGTGTGTCGGAGGAGTCGACTCTGGGAAAGGGTTGTATTGTGGGCGATGGGCTAGCAACCCGTCACTGCAATATCACCCTCATTACTTGACAAGTAAATCGAACAGATTGTTCAAGCTAATTTTGCTGTGAGAAATGAAGTGAAGTATGAAGTCAAAAATATTGCAGCTTCTGTCCCCGTAGCACGACAGGGCGCGAGTAGAGATACGCGCGACATAGACTATACCCGTCACTGCCTAACTAGAGAGGTCATTTAAAACACATGGTTTGCCTATTAACGTTTTTTATGCTCTGCCTACCCAAGGGTACGTATAATATTATGGATTTTTTCTGAAACTTTCTAGCAATTTTATAACATCTATGTATACATTTATTGCAAAGCTCACGTTAGAGTAAATTCGATTTTATGACAGTAAATAACGGTTTGCCTGAACTCGGTTTTTGAATTTTGAAACGCAGAAAACTATAAATAGCGATAATTATTTTTTATTCAATTTTTATTTGTTCGAAATATTATAAATAAAACAATGGCGTCAAAAATGCCGCCAGATACTCACATAGACGTGACTTAAAAATAATTCGCAAACTTAAAATAAAGTTTCCTTTTCTGCTCACCGTCCAGAAGTTCTTTCTTTTCCTAAAGCACATTCGAATTGAGACATTACATACGTCCATACAAATATGAGACGAGTATCCTATTTCAGAGTTTTGACAAATACCACATTATAATTATCTTGCTGTTAGCACACTCGAATTGGACGTTTAATTGTGTCGAATTGCAACTCTTTGGGACCTTTAACATAGGTAGATAAAAAGCGATACTAAATATAAATAAATAAATAATTCACACACGTCTACAGCTAGGCACAGGCCTCTTCTCAGTATGAGAGGGCATAAGCTGAAGTTTCTGAAGCTCAGCGCGGACTAGGACATCAGAATTAGTATGTGATAGGTTTTAAGGATATATATTTCTCCCGTGGCTATCTTTCGAGAAGGTTATTTGCTATCTATCAAAGTGTCAAATTGACACACATGTACACTTTTCGTTTAAAGTTTGAGGGCTTGTCAGAAATAGTAAAGGTGGTAAATCAAATGGATAAGGTTATGTGAAAAATGGCAAGAGCGAATGTCTTAAACGCTTGAGCGATTTGTAATATACCTACCTACTTGTTTTTAAAATAACGTGCGATAAGTATTACTTAGGAAGTGGTAACTGAAAAGTCGTAATAGTGTTTTTCGCTTTTTAGGTGTATTTAAATATAATCATACAAACGTAATGCATACGAAAGCTGCTATATTTGGCTCTAACTAGTCTATCAGTGAATCTAAGTATATCTGTGAACGTACAGGATATATCAGTGAAAATGAACTGAACATAAAAATATACAAAAATACCGAAACGTAAGCTATGCGTTAATAAATTTGTTAACATCTTAATGACACATTTTTATGAAATAGTCTAGGAATATTATTTCAATATCACGTTTGACCATCTGGTTACCCTGAAATTGCTAAACGTGGCACTGGATTTTCGAATTCACGTGCTCTGCCTACCCCTCTTAGGAATACAGGCGTGAGTATGACACATTTTTATGAAATAGTCTAAGAATATTATTTCAAAAATATTTGTTTCATTAATATAATTAATGTCTTTAGACAGATCGTACAAATTGATGGATTAATTTATGGTGCTGTACAGAAGGTCTCTAAGGGTGGTTGCAATAATTTTTGTTATTTCCTCTTTGGATTTTAAATAACTTGCTGTAAGAGAAGAGTTCGACGAGTTCAAGACTATCTAAGGTATCAAAAGCGTGAAAATTTGCAAGATTTTTTAATTCATAATCGGTTTTACTTCATTTAAAACCAAAAATAAACAACCAACTTAAACACAAAAATCTAATGATTTGCATACAACTGCACGTATCGTGATAATGTTATCAACGTCAAAATTTATATAATTTCCCACCTATATTTTGGATGCTGTGACGGTATTTTGCAACCGAAATACCGCGGGACGGAAAAAAGAAGGTATTTCTAAATATAACGCGGCGTCGCGACGCGGTGCGCGTGCGACTCTTATGAATGGATTTATTAACGTTGCATAAGGACCTATTCTTCGAGCGTGTTGCGGGTTCGACTCCCAGTCCTTAACTAAAAGTTTTTCAGAATTTCACTTTGCATACACACATACATACAATCACGCCTGTGTTTCCAAATGGAGTAGGCAGAGCACACAAAACGTGACATAGACACAACCATCATTATGACTATTATATATCATTATATTTTAGGTTTTCAAAGATGGAAGAGGTAGAATAGTGACAGATTGCTAGCGTGTCGCCTAAAATATACCTTAATCTATGACCTTAGTCGCCTCTTACGATATCCACGGAAGAAATGGAGAGGTATTCTAAACCCGACACCACGGAAGTGGTTTCTACTACTGAAAAAATATATTTCTGACCAATTCTCTTTGTCAACTAATTACTATGGTTCTATCAGTCTATCACACACTTTTTAGGGAGGGGATGAACACGTGGTCTACTAAGTTCGACCGCACAGGTGCGCGTGAGACGCGCGACTTTTATCTCGTTCGTTAGTGCGCGCGCAACCGTTATAGACACTACGGCGCTTGGATAGTGTTGATAGTTGTAGTTATTTTTAAAACTAATTTAAATCCATCTTCAAAAATATACGGATAACTCACGTTTTAAATCGAGTTCAGCTCGACATGTTTTTGACTAATTCGTAGCCCTTCAATGTCGAGCTAAACTCGATTTAGAACGTGAGTTATCCATATATTTTTCAAGATGAATGAGTCTCACGGTAGTTTAATGTTCAATGTTACTAATTTAAGTTAATGATCACACAATACGTCAATGAAGTGTGTTCTATACAAAATAAATAAAGTGATTCAGCTACATATCGACTAGCTAGATTGTAATTGTTATTTATCGTATTTTCATGAAGTTTTAAAATTTAATAATTCGGAACAATTGCTATTTATTGCACACGTGATAGAGATAAAACTATTAATAAAGCACCTAACTAGGAATGGGATGAAATCCGAAGAAGAAAAGCTTAATTAAACATTATTAATCTAAGGGGCGGGGAATGCGGGGATCTTGATTTACCTGGGAATACCTCAACAAAAACAACTACTAATTTCAAAACACACTCCCGTTTATTTAACACAATTAACAGTAAAAAATGACAATAAAGTATCAACTCGTCGCGATCCTAGTGTAAATAATAGAAAAGTGAGTAAGTGTGCGTATCATATATCAATCGTTGGACGGCCGCTGAAAACCCCTCCGCTGTCTGCTCCTGAAATAACTTGTGTGATCGTATTGTGATTTATGCACTCACAGTTCACGGCAGCTAACGCACTGGGTTGAACAGGAGTTTCTTTGCGCTACCTGTTTTTGACTGATGTAGTGTTACAAAAATCAATATTTTATTTAAGTTATGTTAGTTGAGTCGTTAGGGGCTCCTTTAATACTTATGACAAACGTAACGAGTTCTGTTATACTTTTTAGGTCTTAAGTTCAGTGGTATACTTTAGTGACAGGTTGCTAGACTTTCGCCTAAAATATTCCTTAATTTATATCCTTTGTCGCCTCGTAAATACGACAGCCATGGAACAAAATTGGAGAGGTGTTATTTTAAACCTGACGCCACACGGCTATATATTTTTTATTTGATAGTTAGATTAGGACACATTAACTACTTTAAAAGTAAATACTTAAGTACCTACTTAAGGGGGTTCCCATTCAAAAAACATGATTAATTGCAGTTTTTTGCTGGTTAATAACAGCAACACGTAGACAATTGAAATATCAAATGGTATGTGTTAGGCGATGAATGGTACGGAACCTTTCGTGCGCGAATCCGACTCGCACTTGGTCGGTTTTTTCTCTATACGAGTGAACTATCTGTCCCGTACTCTGTACATACAGAGGTGAGTAATAAGTCCGATTTGATGAGTTTTTACGTAACCCTCGGAAGCAAAGAGCATAACTTCGAAATAATTCGTTCCCGGGCTGTTGCCAAGTATGAAATTACAGAATTGAGCGCTATAATCTAGGAACTGTATTATAATTTCATAATCTATTTTCTTCCCGGCGAGATTATGTCATTGGATGTATTTTAAATCGAGTGCGTGTGAGAAAAAGGTTTTTGGTGTTATGGTAAAGTTTGCAAGACATAACGTTTTCTGTAATTTATCTGTTTGTACAATAAAGAGTTTTTTTACTTACATTACCGTGAGACTCAGTCATAGTAAAATAAAACTGATACACTCACGTCTTAATATTGAGATTAGCTCGACAAGTTCGGGTCTATTTGAGAGCCATCATCGGGAGCAAAGCGCTGCAGTGGCTGGTGGTTGGGCTAGGGTTTATCGACACGAGGGCCATGAATCGGCCCGAAACACTATGATAAAGTTTGTGCATTTATTTTTCAAGTAAGTCAATTATTGTTATTCTTTTGAGAAAAATAAACATCTTTAAACCGACATGTCGAGAGTCTTAAGTCTGTTTTATTTTACTACAATTTAAATTAGTTATGAATTAGGCGTTACCTTACGAAGATCAATATAAATTACTTTACGTAGCGGGTGATCAAAAGATTAGTCAAACTAACTAAGGTAACAGACAGACGACAAGAAAACAGTAGTAAAACCTCATAAACCTAGGTTCATTTATCCCACTATCGCGCACATTTATACCTCTAACTCATAAACAACACCCTTGGGAGAAGCGGCGTAACTGTAAAAATCGCATAATTAAGTTTGGCGCTCTTTTATTTGTCATGTTTTTGGCGCCGCTTTTTAGACAGCGGCATCTTTGCCGCATCCAACGCCAGAATCCAATTACCAATTCTTTAGCATTCGCGAAGTCATTATCTTTATCTGAGTAAGGTTTACTTTTGTAGGTTAGGACGCCACGTGGTTGTGTAGGTTAGTTTTTGCGCGCCATTCCTTGGTAGCTGTTTTTTAGGGGGTTCAGTTGGCGCCATGTTAGATTGATGACCTGTTTTGTTATGGTTAGTGTTAAAATTGGGATTATATCCAAAAAGTTATGGGTTGCGGGAGTGTGCTTTGATCAATTGGGAGCCTTAAAGTAGACATTAAGAGGTTATGTTCCAAATTTGAATAATTATGGTCTTCTTTTGTAAACACAAAGTATTCGTATTCGTATAAAAATATGTGGTGTTCTTTATTCTAAGTCAAATCAATATTTTTATACTATATGACAACTACTTTGGACACCTCGTCGAGACGCTCGTCGACGACTTTGGTATGTTACGAAAGAATGACAGCACTAGGTATATCGCAATGAACTGTAATTCTCAGTTATCAGTTTCTTCTCCAGCTACACGTGCAAAACTATAAATATGAATTGGAAAAGGCGAATCAAATTGCGCTGTAATTAGTCAATTTATCACAAATAGTGGCGCCCTCGTTAAATTCCTACCTTCATTGTTGCAATTCACATAAATTAAATACGCCTTTTTATAGGATACCAAGTAATTCCGTATCATCTTATCGGCAAGTTTTGCTGATTTATACCAAATATTTGACTTTATATCCCAAAAAGATGTCGCTTATCCCATTCTGCCTTTCAACCGTCGATATATCCTTGGTGGGACTGGCAATGTCCCCATCCCTCGCCAGCAGCTCTCGTACGCTGCATGCCCATACACGGCGCGCGGCGCCTTAGCGGCACAAAGACGGCATTTATGTAAATGTCCGGATTCCAAAAATGCCCGCAAAAACAATGAGCGAAAAATTTTACTTTTTGGACTTGATGCACTTTCGCACTTGGCCTTATTGATGTGGAGTTTCGATTCTATTTTTATTTTGGATAGCTGATTTTGAGACGCTACGATTGTCTTTATTTGTGGGTAAAATTCTCATATTGGTGCTCAAAATACGCCGTTACGAAGTCAAACATACATGTAACCGATTAGGTTTAGTTATTTGAATGGAATTCAAAATTCAAATTAAAAAATTAGGTTACCTTTTCTATGAATCTCAGCTCAGGCAGTCAGCTTAGCACAGCAAGACGCGAATGGAGTTGCGCGCGAGATATACTATACCAGTCACTGTCGCTGGATGTGGGCACCGCAGGACCGGTCATTGTGGAGATCCTTGGGGGAGGCCTATGTCCAGCAGTGGACGTCTGTCGGCTGATAATGATGATGATGATGAGTCACTGTCTAACTAGAGACGTCAGAAAATGACAAGTAGCATATAGTGCGCGTGTCGTATATCTCGTGTTGCTGCCTACATACAGAAGCTTAAAATATCAAGACTGCAATTAAAAACTACTTATTTGTCTTACTTTTTTTCTGTATATTTCTTCTCAAATACCTTCTTACCTATATTTAGTGTCCAAAACTTTCGTATTGTTCTTAGTTCGATCACGTCCCATCTACAAATCCTTTAATTTTATAAAAACGAAATCATTTATCACAAACGTATTCCAATCACAAACTAAAGTCCGATCCCAAATACCGCGCCAATTCTTCAGCCCTTAACAGTTCCGAGGTTCCGACTTTCTTTACCTTTTACTTTTATTCTTTTACCTTTTATCTCTTTTAATGTTTGCGAATCGGCCGTAAGGGCTAACGGCTAACTTTTTATCTAAATAACAGTATCGCAATTTTATTGTAAGCTTACTTTTATTTTGTCTGTATCGGATATCAGTTGCCAAATTTAGTTCCAGCGTTTTGAATTAAATTAGGTTTTTCGTTTTTCGGGGTTACGTGCTTTTATGGCGGGGCGGTGTTTGATGAAGTTTTAATTAACTAAATTAAGTAAGTTGGTACTTATTACGTGCTGTGATAAATGTTGCCAAGTTTTTCTTGCACCAAACAATAAACAGTTATTTTCCTGTAGTGTTATAGTCAACGTTGTCACTTGTCACTTGACAAAAGTAAGAGTGACTTACAACAGACATATTTACTTCATCTCTACTGAAACTATTCAAATTTTCAATACCATTAGTCCAAAATTCAATTCACAATTCGTTTATTTTCGCGTGAGACCTACACACGCCATTAATTCGTGGATTTGCGAAAAAACAAACACACCTACGGAGACAGTGAACTTAGTCATTCAATTGTTTACGTTTGCAGCAATTTATAGGTTAACGGTGTTGCCAACTGCCAACTTTGAAAATAGAATGTGCATTGGCCAAATCGCCTGTTACCGGCCAGTTCGAAGGGAATGATTTGATTTATTTTTAAAAGTGGGTGGATTTGACTTAGCCAGCCAGTAGTAAAAGAAATCAACACTATGCACAAGTTTATTTATTTATTCTAGGTTACTGGTACAAATGGTACTTTTATAGATATTTATTAATCGCTAAATTACTGCTCCTCTTTATTCAGAGGTCGCGAGTAGAGATCTCTTTTAAAACTTTTTCTTTATGACCACTCTATTTTTTTTTGTGCAACCAACAGTATCTTTTCTATATGTTGAATGAGATACACATATACCTAGTACAAGTCGCGGTTCCCCACTTTCCGTTGCCCAACTGAATTGTTTATTTACGTCGGTTATAAAACTTGGACTATTGTGTTTGAAGCTTTTGTGAGCTTTTCTTGTCGGTATAAATGGCACTTTTATGGGAACTTTTCCGTTTAAATGTTGAAATAAATCTAATGGGTACCGCAAGATACCGTAAATCAAGGGTTCGCTGAAAAGTGAGGAATCAAAGGAAAATTACACTAACCTTTCCAAATGTTTTTGTTGTATTTTGCTCAATTTGAGTGATAAAATTATAACTTAACAAGAGTTTGTATAAAGTTATTTTTATTATATTCACCCAAGATTTATTAAAATTTCACGGTACCTACTTACTCGAGAAAATCATTTTTCGGAAAAGTAACAAACATACATTTTGAGTTCGATAATTTTATGATATCTCTAGTTAGACAATGAGTGACAAAGCCAGCAGAATAAATAATATAGCGTCCTAATAAACAATCTGTATCTAGCAGACAGACTTGTCTGATACAGGAGAGTACCTATTTGTAGACTCACAATATCTATTTGACGGCCGGATAGCTCAGCGGTTAGAGAACCTGACTGTGAAGCTTAAGGTCCCGGGTTCGATCCCCGGTCGGGGCAGATGTTTGTATGATGAATACGAAAGTTTGCTTTCGAGTCTTGGATGTTTATCTATATAATAAGTAAGTTAGTGTACTTTGGGACTAGTGATTAGTGTAAAAATTGTCCAGTGATATTTATTTATTTATTTAACATAAGAGGCCACTTCGCACTATCTCAAAATCCGACAGTAATAATAATAAGCAAAATGCGCCATGTGGTAGCTGTTTGCCTCTCCATTTCTTCCATGGATGTCGTAAGAGGCGACTAAGGAAAAGGGTTTGGTATGCTTTAAGGCGACAGGCTAACAACATGTCTATCTATCTATCTAATATCTATGCATGCATGTAAAATCTCGATATAAGCCTGGAAGTGTTAAGTATATCAAGGACGCGGCACAACATTGTCGACAAATACATACACGATTACTCCACGACAAAAACACCGGCACGGCCTCACAGGGCGCGTCCCACGGCTTTAAATCGATAACAATCGGTAATTACCCCGATTAAGACCGATTACGGAGCAAGAAGACGATCACCAAACTGTTTAATTAGGTCTCGATTGACCGAACGGAATTCAGAATCGACTCCGATTCGGGAGAGGTTTTCCACTTAAATAATAAACTAAGTGTTTGTTACTTATAGCTTTTTTGCTGGTTGCATTTGCAGGGGTGTGTACTTTGTGTGTATGTCAAAGTTCACGCCTGTTAGATCAGTGCAAGAGGGTCAAATTTGCCATGATTTATACTACATACATACATAAATCTGTATTTTCAAGTAGGGAACCAATCCTGGAAGATTTCAGTTAAGCTGTAAAAGAGTGACAAGTTGCTAGGCTTGAAACCACTAAACTTAATACCTTGGTTCGCAATACCCCTATTTATCAAATTGTCTCATTCTTATAACGAACTAAATTCGATTGTTTTGATTTGAGATTCGGCCTCTTTCGGCGTTATTTGTTCATTACAAGAATGAGACAATTTCACATTTAGGTATTATGAGCCTTTGTTAATTTGGTAAATAGGGGTATAGTGAACCAAGATATATGAAGTTTAGTGGTTTTAAGCCTAAAGCCCTAAAATGTACCTTAACCTTAAGATTTATACAACAATATCTCGTGACAGTAGGTACAAACCTCAAGTAATTTAACACTATACTTAATAAAATCAGAGAACTCACGTCTTAAATCGAGTTTAGCACGACATGTTTCGGGTCAGTCCGTAGGCCATCATCTATGAGCCGCATCCAAGTGGTCGCTGCCAGTTGATTCGATGGTGCATCTCGTATTTGTAAAGGATTTTATTTAGTTAAAAATATTCTTGAAGTGCCCACGAAACGTGAAATAGTTGTGGTTTTGTTTATGAAGCGTTTTGTGTACTCTCGCTACTCTATCTGGGAATGCAAGTGTGATGTATGTATGTATGTGCGAAGATATCCGCTTAACATTAGGTAACCAATCCGCCAGCGGCTTCCTTATGGCATATAAAAATGTTTTCGCCCGATACTAATTAAGAAGAATGCATAGTCGGTCGTACAAGACGCCCTGCGTGTGCGCCGGCCTAAAAAGAAGAGTTATTTACAAGACGATACACTTAGCTAAAGCGTTCAACAACTTTGTCGGCGCTAAAAGAGCTAAATAAGTATATAATTAATTGGTAGCGCTTAGTAACAATGTAAAAAAACGGTCAAGTGCTAGTCGGATTCGCGCTCGATGGGTTCTGCACCAAAAACTGCAAAAGACACTAGTTTGTTGTATGGGAGTCATCTTTAAATATTTAGTTTAGTTTATTTTTAGCTTTGTTTTAGCGGGAAAAGAAATACATAACTTGTGAAATTTTCAACTGTCTAGCTTAGTCTTAGTAGTCCCGTTTTGGATACGGAACCCTAAAAGCCCCCAGCCTATAAACATAACAGAAGTATCATATTATAAGGAGATCATTCCCTATGTGATTAAGATTTGGTTTAACATCAGTCACTTCCCATCTGATTCAGGATGCTGCATAGCAAATTGATCGATTCCGGTTATCAGCGGAAACAGTCAAATTTAACCACCTGTGTCCACAGCTGCATTTCTCACGCGAATCGTAAAAGATATCTTAATATATTCAATATCTTAATGGGGTCAATAAACGAATGATTTCGATGATTTCTAACTCAACTTGTATCTTTCAATGGTATTAACTTACGGCTAATATTTGGGAGCTATTGCAACAGTGTTGGTCGCACTTAGACCACTTATAAATTATAATACTTTGACTGTTTAGAATAACACATCTTTCATTCCATGGATATCGTAAGAGACGACTAAGGAAGTAGGTTAACCTGTCACTATAGTACCTAAAACCAATAAATAAATACTAAAAATGGCTGCTGAATGTGTGCTACAGGTAGGGGTCTTTGTGGCGACTAGTGTGTTCTGCCTACCCCATTTTGAAATACATCCATGATTTATTTATGTAGTAATAGCTCCTTTGTAAAATCAAGTGTCATAACTAACATAATGTCTATACCTATTTCTACATTTTTGCCGCTCTGCAATAACTTCGTTGGTAATATTTCCGCAAATATTATGTTACTAGCCGTACAATAGTATCTACTTTAAATACTGGCTGAATACACAGTATGTTCTAAATAATTTAAAGTTTGAAAATCGAATGCAAAAAAAACAACCCACAGCTTCTGCTATAGCAATAGTTTTGCAATCCGTTGTAAACAAACAGAATCTACACAACCATTCCAAACGGTTCCGTGGTTCCCACAATTGTGAGCCAGACTAGCGCAATGCCAGATTTTTTTGCACAAAGTGAGTCATTTCTCTTGGCAATAACACAAGAGCTACTAGACGGAGTAATCTTGGATCAACACTATAGTGAAAGGTAAAAGACGCACTCAATCTTTTTAGATTTTTTATTGCTAATTATTTATATCTGAAGCCGAGTTTCGCTATCGTACTTTGCAACGCCGTTTTTCCATCTTCTTCGTCTTGATAGTCTTTGCCTAACACTCTTAGGGCCGATTTTTCAATCACCAGATAAATTTATCTGCCAGTTAAAAATATTGCTATCCTTTTTTCGCGTCATATAAAAGAAAAGTGACAGCCAACATTTATCGGACAGATAAGTTTTATCTGGTGATTGAAAAATCGGCCCTTATAGGGATGAAATCTTACAAATAAGGGCAGACCATGTTTCAGCTACTTCATCTTTTGTTTTAGTTTATCTAATCCAGTTTCGGTTAAATCAATCATCTGAAGTCACCACGTTTTTGTACTTGTTAGTTGTCCTGTAATTTGTTACTTTGTGTTCAGTAACGAGTTTTAAATTCATACTCACGTAGGTTTCATAGATGTTTAAATGTCAACTTTGTAATCAAATTAGTCGTGAGAAAGTAAAGAAGCCACCAAAAGCGAGCGAACCACCGTTGTTGATATCAAAAGGTGTGAAAGGTCACAGAATCAGCATTTGCACGTCTAATGATGGTAATGTCACCTTTTAACCCACTTGCTCGCCTGGAATCCCAACTATTGTCATTGCACCTCATTAATATTCGACTCGTTTCTTCATCAGACACCGCTGTAGTCTCAAGTGTTCCTTCCACTCGTCTCTTTCTATCTTAAACTTCACCCATATCCCCGTCTCTTTCATAATAATATGCCCAATCCATAACAGTATCGGTAAACAAATAAACGGTAGTTTTAGCTTTGTGCAGTCCAAACAAATAGTGATACACTAACATTTGTGATAGAAAGACATGTTTGCGGTTCGGATGTTTCGGCGCGTTTGATTTTTAAACCGCCTACTTACTTCGTGTTTGTCGACGACATTATTTGAATTTCTCTATTCATTTTATTGGTTCAATTGTTGGAACGGCATTCCTCCGAGTACTTTAATGATGACGTCTGTTTCACGTGTTGTTTCATCTTTGGTGGTTTGCCGAATGATACCACCCACATTTTGTAATATATTCATTTCGATTACCATATCTTATCGGGACGATTTCGTTTCTTTCAAATGAAGTTCGAGAATCTCTCACGTGTGTTTTTTCGTACTTTGATACCAGAACAATTGTGTCACCCACTTAAAAATCTACAAATCTTATTACATTTCACATTACGTTAGTTTATCTTCATTAACATCATTATAGATAGATTATAATGCTGTCTCGCCACGTCTTCGCCTATTTACAATGTCGTAAGCTTTTCGAAGAATAATTTTATGTATCCGTCACAATATGACTAACTCGCGAATTGGAACACGCTTTAAAAACAATTTATTTTTAAAAATCGTGTTTTCAGTGAGCTAATAAGTTATCCGCGTTACGTGTACAGCGTTTTCCCGTAAGCAATCGTAATCTTTCACATTTTCTCCCAAAAAATATTTAGCATCTGTCTTCAGTTTTATGAAAACACACTTTATATCGATTTAAATTTGGATGACAGCTGAAAAATGTTGAGGCTTGTTTCCATTAACAAACAAATATCACATAAATACGGCTGTATTCCCAAATAAGGTAGGCAGTGCACACGAAATGCTACGTAGATAAAACTATGACTATATCACGCTTCATAGCCATTAGTAGCTCGGTTTTAGGTTATTATTATCAATTATCAACCTAATATCAGTTAGATACACATACAATACTCGCCTGTATTCCCAAATAGGACAGGCGGCACACACGAAATGCTAATATACAAAACCATGACTATTTTATGTTTCATGGCCACTTCTAGCATATTTTTTAGGCTTTTATTTAGCAGATATGATCGTCACACGTTGCTAATCTATCACCCAAAATATACCCTAACCTATTTCCTCAGTCGCCTCTTACGACATCCACATAAAAAAGAGATGTTAATCTAAACCCGTTACACTGTTATCTTTTTTTTTAATTATCAGGAATTCGAGTGCTCTTTAGAATACCATTCCCCAGAGACACCTCCTCTCCCACATTCGCACCACCTGCCCAATTAGGCATTAGACGTTTCAGAGAAAGTGAAATTGGCCCCATCCTGCGTGGGCGCAGCTAATGCAGAGTCATCGAACCTAAAATATTTCCTAAATCGGGTATCGCCCGAGCTCGTCACGCGACTGTCTAGACACAGTGCACGGGGTTGCAGTATGCTAACGTGTGGTGTGTGATTGAGTTAAGAGTGAGGTGTTTTAGAATGGGGTGAGAGTTTATGTTTTGGGAAATAATAAGCAAGAATTAGGGTAGGTAAATTATGTATTAGTGAACGAGTGAGAGTGTAAAAGAGAGTATAAAATGTGAAAGATTACCAAATTTCACAGTCATTTCTTGGTTTTATAGGTCGATATACAAACTGTAAATGTTATCTACTGCCTGTTATATAAGTACATCTTCATCAGTCTGTTTTTTTTACATACATTTACCGACCGACAATTGCACTTTTTTTCAATTTGGAACTGTTTCGGTACGTTCATAGTTCACCAAAAGGAATATTAATAGAATTGAATGTGTACTCGTATGCATATTTATTTATTTCGGTATCAGTCGACACCTACCATAAAATATGTTATTTCGCAATCAGAATTTTTCACGAAAGTTACATTAGAAATTAATTGACGTTGCACTACTGCTTTCTTACTGTGTGCTACAAACTATGCACTGTTGCATTTGTAGGAATCCTTATCAAATTTACACAAAATCCTCGCTACCACGCACACCCTTATAAATATTTAAATCTAATTTATAATAAAATTGCTCGAAGGTTCTTGCCACGAACTTGAACTTACCGATTATAATTTGACTAATTCATACAGGATTTTGATTTTGACTGACGATTAAGGGCTCTACGTCTAGTGTGTTCAAAAGGATCATGCAATGATCAGTGGGTAACGAAATTTATCTGCGTATAAATGCCAACTTTCCATATGTCGGTGTCAACAGATATTTGACGGTAAATCTGCGTTGTGTGTGTTAGCTCATTGAATTGTATAGGGAGCGATATTGACAGATATCTCTTCAGTAACACGCTTGAGGTTCACGTGACACGTGACGTAACGTAAATATAAGAATAAGGGACCTATTGTCAATGTCATAACAGTCATAATATTATGTCAAGGGTAGGTAAATCGACTTTGTTTCATGAGGTTCAAATGAACATCGATCTCATGGGGGTAGACTATGACCGACTTTACAAAGAACTCGCTTATTTCGCGCCGGTGCGATGTGTGCCCTTTCGTTTGGTTTGAAACATTACAACCGAAAACTATTCTCATTGGGTTCAATCGACCCTAAAGTAACTAAGGTTATGTTGGTATGTAATAATTGTTTCTCATTTTCGATCTTGGATGGTCTCATTTACATGAAATTGGTTATGTTATGGTATGATACTACGGAATGTTCGAATTTTTTGGTGAATCATCCAAAAGAATGCAAAAGTATTGGCAGCATTTTTCTTCTTTTGCATGGCAGGAATTAAATTAGGTTTTAGATGCATTCATACATTACACACGAGACTCTACATATACAAAACTATGTTTTCTGGCCACTTGTAGCTTACATTTTGGGTTTCATGTTGACAGGCATAACAGTGACAGGTTGCTAGCCTGTCGCCTAAAATATACCTCAATCTATTTCCTTAGACGTCTCTTACGACATCCACGGAAGAAATGGAGAGGCGTTATTTTAAACCAGACAACACATAGTAACTGTTTTACAGGTAGAGATTATCAAAACACTAACAATGTCAACACTTTTAAAGGTAAAGTTACAAAAATACTTCTGTGGTGTCGGGTTAGAATACCACCTCTCCATTTCTTCCATCTATCTCGTAAGAGGCGACTAAGGAAATAGGTTTAGATATGATTTAGGCGACAGGCTAGCAACCTGTCACTATTTACCTCTTCCATCAGTTTTGAACCTAAAATTATGATAGAAATGGCTACGAAGTGCCATGGTTTTCACTACGTAACGTTTTGTAAGCTCAGCCTAATCTATTTCAGAATACAGGCGTGATGTATGTACCTATGTACAAAAATACATAACCCTCCTTTTGGTAGTAATCGAGTAAATAAGGTACAAAGGGAGGGCGTCTCAGGGCACTGGGGCCCGTACGCTTATCGTGGTTCTTACCATCTGGGGATGGACAAAAGATGGTATTGATTTTGCCGACTCAAACCCGTTCGCTGGAATAGCGAGGGATTTACGATTTCTTATTTCTGTGGTCAACTAAACGCAACGTATTTGCAAGATCAAAACGCAGCGTACAGACTGGATGTAATTACTTGACACACAGTTCGTACAATAACGCGCATGCCCTAACTACAGACTCATTGAATGACTTGAGACACATTTCATTATGGTTGACAGCTTGCACTTGCTCTCGAACGGTCTTCTTTAATATTAAATAGTGAAATTAAACTTAAGTATAGAAATAAGCGCTTTTTAAAAAAAAAAACATTAAAAAAAATTCTGAATAAAAAAAAACATAAAAAATAAACGTCGTATTGCCGCGATATGTAACTTGGCTAAATTTTTAGTAGTAAGGGTAAGCTTGACGCTTACATACATACATCATACATACATAAACGTCAAGCCCATTCCCTTCGGGGTAGGCAGAAACAACAGAGCGCCATTTACTCCCATTCTAATATATTTCACTCGCTTCACTCACATTCATCTCGTCATACACGCTCGACGATTTCAGGTACTTTAATTTGACTCATCGCAATTTCCGTATAAAATATTGCCGTTGCATAGTAAACGGATAACTCACGTTTTTAAATCGAGTTTCGCTCGACATCACAGACAGTCGCGCGAAGAGAGCGGTGGCTCGCAGTGCGCGATTGGCAGCAGCAGCCGCCGCGGCTCCTAGATGAAAGGCGAATTAGCCCGAAACATGTCGAAGAGCCGTGGTAGCCCAGCGGTTCGACCTGTGGCCTCTCAAGCAGAAGGTCGTGGGTTCAAACCCCGGGCTCGCACCTCTAAATTTTTCGGAATTTATGTGTGATATCGAATTTGATATTTATCATGAGCTATTCGGTGAAGGAAAACATCGTGAGGAAACCTACACACAGCGATGAAGTAATTCAACGTTGTGTGTGAAGTTCCCAATCCGCACTGGGCCCGCGTGGGAACTATAGCCCAAGCCCTCTCATACTGAGAGGAGGCCTGTGCCCTGCAGTGGGACGTATATAGGCTGATGATGAAGATGATGATGATGTCGAGCTAAACTCAATTTAATACGCGTGAGTTATCCGTATTTTTTTTTTCAAAATCTTGCCATGTTAGATGCCGATGTGTATACTAAAACGTGCACTATAGTCAAGCGCACGCGCACAGGTCTGCGCCGCTTAAGCAATTCCGCCGGGGTTGCCTGCTAACTGTTTATGGAGTCGGGCCAAACGCGGCGCGCGAAAAAACCCGATTCGAGGCGAAGGAAACCTGAATACGGCAAAAAGTCGGTGCGTTCGCTACTCGACTGTATTTGTTTTGAAGAAAGAAGGATATTTATTAACAACATACATACATAGGTAGTCTTAATGTCTGGCTTAGAATGACACCTATACGTTTCTTCCACGGATGTCGTAAAAGATGACTAAGGATGTAGGTTAGGATTTTAGGCGACAGGCTAGCAACTGTCATCATATTTTTTTGTAAACAGATTATTAGTTTGCGTGAAACACACTTTCAAAGTGGTAACATTCTCCCCCCTCCTGACTTCTAAAATAAAAGAATGATAAAACTAAAACATACAATGTACTTTACCATGCCAACTTCTACCGAAAATTTGTTTAAGATCTATGAAGTAATTTTCTTAATGTGACATACTAAAATCATAAACCACAATTTACTTTTCATTTACCTAGTCAATTGTACGGAACCCTTCGCGCACGACTCCAACTCGCACTTGATCGCAAAAGACTTTCTACGAAGTTTCTTGCGGCGCATTCATCTTGGCAATGATGGTCTTTCCGAAGCGCCGGTAGACTAGAAAATGACGTGTAAAAGTACGCACGTACGTAGGGTGACCGCACCAGTAATGGACATAGAACCAGTAATGGACAATGACTCTTATTTATTACCCACTAAGGAAAAGTCATTTGTTTTACAACAATCAATTCACAACTCTATGGTCTTTAAATTATGAATGAAGTGTCCATCACTGGTGCTTGTCAGCTTAAACCGTCCATAACTGGTGCCGTCACCCTAAGTGAATTTAGAATTTTGAGTTGGCTGGTTATTTCGCCAATAGTAGCAAGCTACTAAGGTAAACGTCCCTGTGCTCGACACTGACCCAATACGTGGCACTTGCAACCTTATGACTGTGTCATAGTACAGGTGATAGATGGGTGTCATCTACGGGCGTTGAGGCGTCGAGCATTGGTAAATTTACCTTAAACACACATACATACATATTCTCACGCCTGTATTCCCAAGAGGGGTAGGCAGAGCACATGAATTCGAAAATCCAGTGCCACGTTTAGCAATTTCAGGGTAACCAGATGGTTGAACGTGATATTGCAGTGACAGGCTAGCCCATCGCCCACAATACACTAACCCTTTCCCAGAGTCGACTCTTACGACACCCACGGGAAGAAAGGGGGAGGTGCTATTCTAACCCGGCACCACACGGGTAAATAAATAAAAGGTAGAATCAGGCGCCGCCCGGCGTTGTATGTCGTATCGTATCCCCTCCCCGGCGTGCGTACTACGTGCGTTTTTGTTGCGCGTACGCCGCTTCCACGGCGATGTTTTTATCCCCCATTGTTTAGATAAGGAAAACCTTTATAGGGTTAGATGCGAATTAGTAATAAGGGACAGGTCGCTAGCCTGTCGCCTGAAGTACAGTCGCGAACCGGGATTGTTGAGCCACTTGCCACTGTTCGCAATTTAGACGTGTAATCAATGACCGATGTAACCGACTAGATGTTAGCTATTGGATTAGTATTATCCGACCAAGTTACAAACATATGTAAGTGGCTCAACAATCCCTGTTCGCGATGGTACCTCTACCTATTTACTTAGTCGAATCTTATAACATCCACGGAAGAAACTGAGAGGGGGAAATAACGAGGTTTGTTATAGCTGGTTAATCTGTTTTTGAACCTAAAATTATGTTAGATGTGGCTAGAAAACGTGAAATTAGTCATGGCTTTGCCTATGTCACTTTTCGTGTGCTCTGCGTGCCCCATTTGGGAACAACCTCTTTGAAAAAATGTTTTCTTCGACTTTTAAATTACTCACTTGCTGAATGTTCTTTTTTCAATACATTTTTACGTGTAAAAATGCCCGTGTTCGCAAATAGAGCACACGAAACGTGACATAGGCAAAACTATGATTACGACTATTTCACGCTTCGCAGCCACATCTAGCGTAAATTTAGATTTGGAAACAGATGGAAGATGGAAGAAGGATATTAGTGACAGGTACGGTCGACCAAGAAAGTGGACTACCACTTGACTTTTGACAAAAAATTCTGTGAGATCAAAATAATCACAAGGTTGACATTGTCACTGTCATAATATTATGGCGGGGGGAAATCGACCTTATTGTTTCATTAGGTTCAAATGAATATCGATCTTGAGGGGGTAGACCAATTTCTTGGTCGACTGTACACTAGCCCGTCGTCTAGCATACCTAAACCTATTTCCTTAGTCACCTTTAACGACATCCTCGGAAGAAATGGAGAGGTGTTACTATCCCGAAACCACAAAGGATCTATTTCCTTATTCGCCTTTTACGACATCCACAGAAGAAATGGAGAGGAGAGACACCGCACAGGATTTTATCATCTACGAAAAACTGCTCCTTACGCCATCTCTTGATAATTTAGCAACGTGTGTGTGTGCGTCCCGTGTGGTGTCGGGTTTAGAATAACACCTCTCCATTTCTTCCATGGATGTTGTAGGAGGCGACTAAGGACAAGGTTAAGGTATACTTTAGGCGACAGGCTAGCAACCTGTCACTATTCTACCTCTTCCATCTTTGCAAATCTAAAACTATGCTAGAAATGGCAGCAAAGCGTGAAATAGTCATCGTTTTGTCTATGTCACGTTTCGCGTGCTCTGCCTTCCCCGTTTGGGAACACAGGCGTGATTGTATGTATGTATGTATGTATGCGCGTGAGTCATAATTCCCAGAAAACCCGCTGCAAACTCGATAAATTTCGCAAAGCGGCCCGTGCCAAGTTTTCCCGTTTTTCCCGCATCACTGGGAGCTTATTTATCACACTCGTTATTAGGATTTAAGATTAAAACGTATTTTTAAATCGCCAAGTGTATTTTCGTGGCTGAATGCACCTGGTGCAATGAGGCACATACATACATACATACATACATACATATTCTTACGCCCGTATTCCCAAGAGAGGTAGGCAGAGCACATGAATTTAAAAATCCAGTGCCACGTTTAGCAAATTCAGGGTAACCAGATGGTTAAATGTGATATCGCGGTGACAGGTTGCTAGCCCGTCGCCCACAATACACTAACCCTTTCCCATAGTCGACTCTTACGACACCCACGGGAAGAAAGGGGGAGGTGCTATTCTAACCCGGCACCACACGGGAAAGAAAGGGGGAGGTGCTATTCTAACCCGGCACCACACGGGAAACATATACAACATGCCTGTATTCCCGAAAGGGGTAGGTAGAGCATGCGAAATCAAATCACTTTGTAGGCGAAAATTAATCATCCTTCTGTAGAATTGTATTCTGATGGAAAATCTACAAAGATAGTGGCGTGATTCAGGATATAATGTTTTCTAAGACAACATTGTACTCAGCGTAGAAATGATATTGTCATCAGTTTCTACGAATGTTTGTCTCCGTGTCATCACAGTGATTAATTTCTTGTAAATTAAAATTATCTTCTGTGAATGTAACTACTACCCGTGTGGTGCCGGGTTAGAATAGCACCTCCCCCTTTCCTCCCGTGGGTGTCGTAAGAGTCGACTCTGGGAAAGGGTTAGTGTATTGTGGGCTATAGGCTAGCAACCTGTCTCTGCAATATCACGTTTAACCATCTGGTTACCCTGAATTAGCTAAACGTGGCACTGGATTTTTCAATTCATGCGCTCTGCCTACCCCTCATGGGAATACAGGCGTGAGAATATGTATGTATGTATGTGTATGTGAATGTAACCAGTAGGTATTAAGAGGTAATCTTCCTCATTTTTAGAGCTCCGTCTGTGGTTTGTTTTCTTTTAAAATGACAAATCAAACCTGTGTATGATCAAAAGAAATGGCCGCTTAATATCGTATTTCCCATACATTCGCAAGGGGACCTAAAACCTGTAGGGTAGGTACTTCTCGATAACCTACAATCAAATTTGGAATGAATCAATATCTTAAAAATCAAGTAAAAAAAAACCTGAAAATCAGAAAATTGTATTTGCATCGCATTAAAAAATACCTTTTGCGATTTCAAATTCGTTTTTGGTCTGAAAAGGAAAAGAAATTGTACGGAAATCATCATCCGCAACTCCGGCTCACACTTTAACTTGCACTGCTACCATATGCCCATATTTTTATGTTATAATTAAGTTGCTATTATTAAAAGTAATAAAGCAACCGACACTGCGGTTTCCTCTAGACGTAGGTGGCCGAAGCGACTCGTAAAGTTTAAGCGATCAATAATAACGTGATATGAAACATCTTAATCATAATATTTTATTCCACTATAAATGAATCTGTGTGGTTTTAGAGATCCTTATTTACTTTTTGATGATAGAAAGAATTAAAGGACTGTATTTTGAAAGTAAAATGTATGAAATTATCAAAAAGTCGAAGAACAAAATATGTTGTTGTTTATGATGTTAGCGATCTATAATTATAGTATTGCAATGTTGTTAATATTTTACAAAAAGCCTTTATAGAACTAAGACAAGTGTTCCCCGATATGACAGATAACCTAAGAAATCCAAAGTTAAAAAAAGATGGAAAGATAGGGTAGGGTGTGTAGTTATTAACAGTTTTAAGGCTACTTTACGCGTTTGAAGGTGACTGTACCCAAAACGAATAAAGCGCTCTTTAATGTACTTTCGTGGTCGATTATCTTTATAGGCTACTTAGGCTCCTGGCCAATAAATGAGTTTATAATTATATTTTATGGCATACAATTATTTTATCATAATTTTAATAGGTTTAAATGGGAATCCGATAATATATGGTCAGTTTTATAGAGCGTTAAATTCCAGATTCGCTTTTGCAAGCCGCTTTTTATTACTTTGTTTGTTTTTGCGTATATCACGCCTGTATTACCAAATGGGGTAGGCAGATCACACAAACCGGTACACAGGTAAAACCGTGACTGTTTCACGACTTGTAGGCAATTCGGAAATGTTTTTTAGGTTTTTAAGAGTACAGAAGTAGAGGGTTGCTAGCCTGTCGCCTAAATTATATCTATTTATTTCTACTATAGCCGGTATTCTTTATCTATAATTTTGTGTTTGCCTGTTTCGAAGATTTAGCTATATATTTAGTCGTACTTACTCATTTTTTTTATTTTAAACTGAAGATAAGCGTGATAAGGACTATTCACAGCTGTTTATTATTTTCGTAGTAGGTATTTCCCCATATTTTCCACCAGTGTACAAATGAATTTCACGAAGCATAGACAAAAAGCAATTTGTTTTTAATCAAACCAACCGTATCGCAGACGGGGTTTAATAAGGGTTCTTTAATTGCCTTGATTAAACTAATTTGGGAGCTGAATTTCTTTTTTACGAGCGCGACTTTTGGCGGCGACAATCGCAATCCGTATGTTTCGGGAATATACTCGTACTACTCATACTTAGGTACATCACGCCTGCATTCCCAAATGAGGTACCTAGATAGAACACAAACCATGACTGCATAGTTCACCCTTCCTGGCCTCTTCTAGTATACTTTTTACATACATACATACATACATATTCTCACGCCTGTATTCCCATGAGGGGTAGGCAGAGCACATGAATTCAAAAATCCAGTGCCACGTTTAGCAAATTCAGGGTAACCAGATGGTTAAACGTGATATTATAGTGACAGGTTGCTAGCCCATCGCCCACAATACACTAACCCTTTCCCAGAGTCGACTCTTACGACATCCACGGGAAGAAAGGGGGAGGTGCTATTCTAACCCGGCACCACACGGGGGTATATTTTTTAGGTTTTGAATTGTCAGGTATAGTGACTGGTTGCTAGCCTGCCGCCTAAAATATACCTTACCCATTTCCTTAGTCGTCTTTTACGTCATCCACGTAAGAAATGTAGAGGTGTTATAAAATATATGCTTAATTTTTTTTGGGAAATGTCAAAAATACTTTTTTCAGAGGGATTGTGTCGCTAAATTTTTCCCTTTGTTTGGTTTAACTCTCCTAAACAGTAACTTCCCAAAGTTTGACAAATTACTCAGGGAGCCGCTCGGAACCGCATCTATTGTGAAGTCAAAAATAAACGGTTGATTCCGAGCCGTCTGTCTGTCTGTCCACTTTAATTACCACGCGGATATTTATATCTTAGCACCGTGCGTCTCATTTGAATTCGAAAAAGTGGTTTTAAATATGTTTTTGTTTGGCCATTTTGGATACAAGCTCTTGTAGCTGATTGTACTTTTTGCTGACTTTACTTAATTTACTTTAACACACGAAACGCTATGTAAGAAACCTGGCTATTTTAAGCTTCACAGCCACTTACAGCAATTTTTTTAAGTTCTAAGTTGGATAAAAAAAGTATGATAGCCTGTCGCCTAAAGTATACCTAAACCTATTCCTTAGTCGCCTCTTACAACATCCACGGAAGAAATGGAGATGTGTTATTCTATCACGACACCACACAGGATACGTAACTTAGTCCAATTTAAGTCTCAAAAGACACAAGTCGCGTTTACGGCTAAAAAAGACAACTAACGCTTAATTTCTTAGAAAACTTCCCTTAAAACCAAGCCAAAACCAAGAATTAACATTTCGAGTTTCATGTAACATGAATAAATAAAAAATTAAGAAGTTTATGAAGACTTGTTATAAAAAACAGACATTTTATATACTTTGTTTAAGTAACTTAAGACGCGTAGCGCCATCTCGTGTCGAGTAGGGGAATTTTATGAAAGCCTCAAGTTGGATTGAAGTTAATTTCAAGCTTCGCAATTCGCAATGTATCCTTTCAATTATAAACTCGTTATACGTACATACATAGACATCATGCCTGTATCCCAAAGCGGGGTAGGTAGAGCAGCTGAAATGTTACAATAGACAAAACCATGAATCACTATTTCACGGTTCTTTGGTTAAAAACGAAAATTTTAATCTAAAGTTAGACAAAAAAGGTTTAGCAGTGTCGGGTTGCTATTCCGTCGCCTAAAGCACACTTAAACTACTTAATTATTTTCTAAGCAATTTGAGTAGGTACGTAGTTTACTTCCAGTATTATTCTTTTCAATTTTCACTGCCAAATGAGCTCACGTCAATTCACTTCCTCGGCTTTATTAAGCGTTTGGCAATGTACCGAAATATTAGTCCAGACTTTCAAATCTATTTGTAAAATAGACGCGGAACAAAAACACAAGTTACAAAAACTCACAATCAGTAGTAATTATTTTTCAACACTTTAAGAGGATAGGAGTCGCCCCGCTTCAAACCGCTTCTCCATACAAACGTAGTCCCCTGTTCTTCTCCGTGAATAATGACATTAGAGCAAAAATTTTTTTACGTTATATTTGTATCTGTTTTGGCTATGCCCCTATGTTTTGCTTTTATCGATTTTTAATTTTTTTAATTTTTTATTTTTTTTATTTTTTAGAAACAGATACAAATATAAAGTAAAAAAATTTTTGCTCTAATGTCATTATTCACGGAGAAGAACAGGGGACTACGTTTGTATGGAGAAGCGGTTTGAAGCGGGGCGACTCCTATCCTCTTAAGCTCCAAACGCAAGCGGGGCGGCGTGGCGTGGCGTGTACGAACAAAATGCCTCCCCTAGTGTACGATTGACGACAATAGTCTGAAGAGGCATTTCGGCTTGCTGTGCCTACCCCAACTGGGAGTACAGGCATGATCCGCTTGATGTATGTTCACCTAATGCTGTCACCGCATGTGGTTCAAATTCAAACTGCTTCGGTCAAAAACAATAAAAAACATTCAAAAATGGATATCAATAATTATCGTCCCATTTCGTTGTTGACAGTTTTATCAAAGATTTTTGAAAAAGCTATAGCAAATAGGATTATTGAACATTTTGAAAGAAATAATTATTTCTGTTCTCAACAATTTGGGTTCAGGAAGAATCGAAACACTGTAACCGCTATTATTGCATTGGTTCGACAAGTCATGACTAATCTCAAACTAAATCGTAAGTGTGCTGGTATTTTCTGCGATCTAATTAAGGCCTTTGACTGTATAAATCATACTTTCCTACTAAATAAATTAGAATATTACGGGCTCAGAGGACCTATACTGAGACTGCTTACATCATACTTAACAAATAGAACCCAATTTGTTCAGATATCTGATGTAGATGAGATAGGGTGCAATAAATTTGTTAACTCTGAAAAAAAGGTAATTGACTGTGGGGTCCCACAAGGGTCTGTACTTGGTCCTTTGCTGTTTATCATCTTTATCAATGACTTGCAGTATAACATAACGCATGGAACGGCTTACCTTTATGCTGATGACACCAGCATTATAGTTGATAGTCCGAGTAATGAAGAGTTTGAGCTGCTAATGTGCAGGACTTGGAAGGAACTAACGCACTGGTTTGAATGCAATGGCCTCAAAATTAATAAGGAGAAAACTCTATATTTTCCCTTTCTAAGACATTCCAACAGTTTAGCCTACTGCCTGCCTCTTCCTATAGCTAAAGCAGACACTGTGCGGTTTTTGGGTGTTGAATTAGATAATCAGTTGCGTTGGTCATGCCATATAAAATTGCTAAAGAAAAAACTGGCCAGCGCATGCTATGCTCTGAAAAACTTGTCCACAATGCTTGGTGCTTCTGTTCTTAGAACGGTTTATTTTGCTTACTTTGAAAGCTTGATAAGGTATGGCCTTGAGGTCTGGGGTGGTAGCGCTCATGTTCAAGGTGTGCTCGTGATGCAAAAGAAAGCTCTGAGACATATTGAAAAAACTAATTCTACTGTGCATTGCCGTCCCCTTTTTGTGAAACACGGGATATTAACGGTAATATCAATGTATATATATTTAGTTTGTATTTTTGTTTATAAAAATAGATCAGGTTTTAAAAGCAATAGCTATAGCCGGCCGCGTAGACTATGTAAAATTAATGTTGACATCATCTTGCCAGTAAGTAATAATTATATGCATTTCAAAAACAGTATTGAATATAATGGTATTAAAATATATAATAATTTAAATGAGGACATAAGGCATAAGTAACTTTTCCAGGACATTAAAATCTTATTTAATTAGTAGACCATTTTATAATCTTGTAGCGCCCCAGCGCCACATGCGTCGAACAGCCGAACTAAACGGTTCTACATCGCGCTAACGAAGTTTCGACGAACGGTTGCATAAATATTTTGACAAATTATATGGATAATAAATGGATAATTGTTTAATAATTTGACATGTCCCTATTGTTAAGTTGGTATATTTTATTGATGATTTTATTATTTGATTTGATATTATTATTATTTTGATTATTTGATTTTATTTTATTATTATTTTGATTATTTGATTTGATTTTATTACTGTGATTATATTTGATTTGACTATTTTTTAATTATTAGATTGATTATGTTGATTTGATTAAGTATTAGATATTTATAACTATTATTTTACTTTAGATTTTGAATGCCAAATTGTGGCGGAGCATTATACGACACAGGAGAAACTCTGACATCTGTACTTTATTATATTGTAACATCTGTATAATGTTCTTGCAAAATAAAATTTCATTTCATTCAACGAATGTCGTCTTTACACTACTGTCCGCCGACCGCCGTCACCTAGTCAGGTCGTGACAGCTGCTGCTTGCTGAATGCGGGTGACTGCTGTGTTCTTTCTACAGCATACGGCACTTCAGTATCCCGTACTCATAGTAGGGGAAGATGGGGTAGCCTCATACAGTTTTTTTACTTTGCCGTATAGAATTTTCTGTGGTATCAATATTTACATCAATTTATAAAAATCTCATAGTTTTGTTATCTGCCTTTATATTAAAAATACGTAATTTGTGTAAATACGCATGTGTGGCGCTCTGTAGAGGTGAATATAAAAAATGGAAAATGTACGAATGTACCCCCACACACGGGGTAGATTCATACGCGTGACAAAAAACACAAAAAATCCTTAAATGTTTATTATTAATCAAAATAAAAATACCAAAATTCATCACTTAGTTGAAAATTGTTGATTTCTAATCTCTTCATCTCTTTATTTTTTTCCAATTCTTCAATTCTAGTCTTCTCATGCGTATCCGTGTAAATTCTTGATTTTCCAAGTGGTCGACTTTATTTTTGCTTGTAATTTCTTACCATGTTCTGTAACACAAAATTATAACATCACTTCACCTGTAACACCTAAAACAAAACGCGGGCCGCATTTTTACTTGTACGAATGTACCCCGCTTACTGCTGTATGAATCCACCCCGTCATAAGAAAATGAAATAAAATTATTGTTTAAAAAAATCCAACCAAGAATACCGTTATTCGTGTATAATTTCACAAACTTGGCCCTTTTATCTTTTAAACAAATTAGTAATGAATAATCTATGTAACAGCTTTTACGGACAAAAACATGTTCAAAGTAAGGTTATAAAATTACTTACACGTGGCCGAATCACGTTCCGTGTTACCTCGTCGCGCGGTTCACACCGACTGCTGTCAAACTCCGTGAGTCAACGCACACATAAATAAGCTATGCAAACATGCATAAGTCCTTCATTCGATTTGCGCCTGCCAACCAATATCTCTAATGTATGAGGGTGCCCCCTGTATGAATCTACCCCATCTTCCCCTAAATTGTAATATGCGTAGGTGGACGATCTGTCTGCTTAGCACGACAGGGGCGAATAGAGATGCGCGCGAGATAGACTATATCTGTCACTGTCTAATTAGAGACGTCAGAAAATGACGGGTAGACTATACCGCGCGCGACGCGACTTGAGCGTGTTGCCGTGCTAAGCTTACTGATCGCATACAAACAGCAAATAGACCCCGTAAAATGTCAACACAATAGGAAAAAGTCTTTGGGATACCTTTTTTCCCCATTGAAAAGGAAAGAGCTCGTGAATCTGATTGGCAATAACAAAGTTGCAAAGAATATCGCAAAATTAAGAGATGCTCATTTGATTCATTGAGTTAAGGACTATTAACCGATCGTGTCGTACCCGTGTCGTCCCTCTGAGTCAGTTGGCTTGTCGCCAGCGGTTCACCTGCGGTGTTCCCATTCGGCTTCCGTCGAGGATGCGCCGACTATTTATAATAGCCTGACGAATACATTGATTAGCATGGTGAAGCGAGGTGAGGACAGGTAATCGTGAGGGTCTGGGAGAAAAATGAGGATAGATCTTTCAGGTGTCAAAGGTGGTGTAATCGCAGGAGCTGACGTATCAGTTGAGAGCAGTGCTACCGTCCTAAAAGTAAAGAGGATGTAGCTACTAAGACTCTTGTATGAAGATTCGTCTTTTGCTAATAGCAGGACAGATTACTGAAGACCATAAGTTGCAGAAGGGGGCGTAGACACTTGATACAACACGACAATTTCTTTTTAAACCATCTGGAAGAAAAGTAGAAGGCCGAAGAAGAAGAGGAAAGATAACAAGGATATTCAAGATAACTTATGACCAGCAGAAGAAGAGAACGGGAGTCCTGTTGTATCAGGAAGCCAAACGTCCAAAGACAGTCTAAGGTGTTTACTCCACCGAGAATAGCATGTCTTAAATTTTATAAGAATGTAATACTGGGACTGCTTTCATTATGTTCGGAAGAGAGTGTTCCGTCTTTGCCTACATCGATTGGATGTACCTAGTTCTTGCTGAAACAAATGCGTATTTAGCACTGCACAAACACAAAATCACTAAAAGAAGCATGCCCTTGCATTGCCATAAATCTCTATTCAATTCGCCATAAAAATTGTGACTTACTGTGTATCCTTCGATATCCTAGTTGTCTTAGATAATGCCATGGATTCATCATTACAAAATCCAGTATCTACCCCTCTACTGGGGGGAATGTTGACGTCATACTGACGCAATGCTTAAATGTCAAAAGGTCTGTTATACAGTCACTTGCTGTTGCCCCCGACTTCGTCTGCCCCGCAGGATCTAATACACTCTCAATTATTATTATTTTGCTACAAGGTTGAATTCTGTTAATAAGAGCGTCCGTGCAGATAAGAGCTCAACTGAAAGTGGAGCCGTATATCTCCAAATTTATGCGTTTTTCGTAGAAATCAACTTGTGTCCTTATATGGAACTAAAGCAGTCTTCAAACTTTGGCAGTCGAAGCATGAAAATGAAAAGGTATCATAATAATTGAACCAATGGATTGGACTCGCCAACGGAAATCTCTATTAGCTAAGTACATTTATTGTGACAACCCTCTGCGGTGGGTTAGAAAACAATTGATTCAACCGCTAAGACAGACAGAGTAACTTTCACAATTATAATATTAGTGGGGAGTAGGGAATAGTTGAGAGTCATTCCCATCAATCATACCATTCATTCACAAGCCCAATAAGGTCGTTATCCTCTAGCGTGGGCCTGGTTTGGCGAAATGTTCATTCATGAATAGTTCGGAATGGGATGACGTCTACGAGTCCGTATTTGAGGCTAGAGAACGTCACGAGACGAGTACGTAAGCAAGACTTTCATAATGGGAATTGAGATGCTTGGCGTAGAAACATTTGAAGGCTGAACTGTCTATTACCATTTTACTGTCTAATTGAACGGTGGAACAACACTTTGTCGTGCCGTCGCAGACTCATTCATGAGGTGTAACATTTTACAAAATGCCGCGTGGCGTGGCGTCCGATTTTAGAATTGCATCCTTTTTATTCCCCCATGAATTAAGAAACTACAAGAATAATAAAATTACTTAATATTCTTTAATTGATAGAATAGCAACCTGTCACTTACTTATACTCGTTTCATCTAGCTTTGGACCTAAAATTGACTTAAAAGTACCTTTGGAAATATAGGCGTGATGCTTATTTATTAAGTTACGAAATAAGCGTAGAAGTACTGAGAACATTAAGAATCGTTTGTTAACTTTTGAATAATGGAAATCTATGAATCTAATTTAAGTAAGATCTTTAGTATCTATAATAAGTGATCGTGCATAACAGCATCAGCCACAGTAAAATATCAAAGAGGTCTACCTACATACATGTGACAGAATCTATGAAAATATCAGAAAATAGCTTCCCATTTTCCCGATCTTTTCTTACAAAGAAATGAGGTATCTAGGCTTTGAAAGGCTCTATCACTCATAAAGTAGTGGGCGATATGAGTGGCTAAGATGGGATGAATGTGTTAAGTAATTCTAAATGGCAAAGGTCAATGTGCTGAGCCATTTATCAAAAAAGCTGCGGGAGTCACTGGCAGTTTTATCTTCCTTGATGTTTCTTGGTCTGAAAGATATCGAGATTATCTCCTGAAAGTTTCAAGGATGATGTGACTTATGATGTGACGATATCAAATCGATCTCACTTATCAGGGTGATTTTATGTATTGCTTATTCTTTGCGGCAAATTCTTCTTTACTCTGTGTTAGTAGTAAAAGTTGGACAAGTAACTACAACTAGATGATCCAATTCAGCTGTAAGATTGTTATTGTTACTTTCATTTGTTTTTAAGTTGTTTTTTAACAATACCAAACTCCAATCCACAACACTTTCAACATTGTGAAGGTTGCTAAACTCGATGTCGAAAATATATTTTACTATTCCCTTGACCGATATAATGGGTACTACGAGTTATGCGTTGACTACTTTTAAAATGGGTACATTGATCTTTCACACGACGCTATTTCTTTTTCCACTGTCTGATAATTATACATACCTATTCTCTTCTTAGTCGATGTCATTGATGACTTCAAAAAAACATGTCGTTCCCAAATTGAATCAGCACTACACACAGCCAATATGCTTAACGTCAATCTTCGAAAAATCTTCAACAACTTTTGGCTGAATCCACAAATACATCGCAAAAGTCCCACCCAATCCATTCTACATACATTAGCGTGACATATCCTAAGGAGATAGTAAATGATTTACATTCACTTTTCCTGAAAGCAAGCCAATTTTTTGTAGATGCGATAGCCCAAACGCGTGTCTAGACATATCGAGTTGTGTGTCCCTCCCTTTCGTTCCACTGTGTTGTGATAGAGACGCGACATCGGGATACTGCGATCCCCTTAGATAATACGGGTTATTTCGGATGTTACATATGTAACTCGTCAGCCGAAATAATAAGGCCATCGGCCTAAAGACAGCGGCCTATATTTAGCTGTGCCCGCTTGGACGACGCGTTTTTGAGTGGCTGAGGTGAATATGTTAAAACAATGCACGACGTGGAAAGTAGGAGTGTTAGTGGCGATTTGTTAAATGCTTCTTGGAATTGATATCGGTTTCAATAGAGTTGAAGCAAGTTACGTAGCAATGTGGCAAAATTGTGGGAAGATTTCTGAGTGACTTACTACAACAGAGTGAAAGATTCTTCAGTTCTTCACCCTCAAAAATGTCGATAAATTTTGATGGCCTTCAGTGCTTTGTGGAAATCAACCACTAAAAACTAAATTAGGTAGTAAGTGTTTAGAGAAATATACATTTCCATCAATTAGCGATCTAATATAGATTGTAACTGCATCTACCTACTGACAGTCTTTTTTAACTAACATTTATATCCAAATTTCTGTTGTTATGGAGTGCAAAAAAGTTTTAAACAGGTTAAGGTGTGCATTTGGCAATAGCCTACCTACCTAGAATATTATATCACTTTTATGTAACTTTTAGCCTACAACTGTGCAGGAAGTATCTACGAAACGTGAAATAGGCATAGTTTTATCTGTGTAAGGATTCGTGTGCTCTGCCTTCCCCTTTTGAAAATACTCATACATGTATACTTTAGACCTTTAGGTACTTAAAAGATGGTAAACAATCTTGACATGTCTTATTCTTTATTGAAATACACAGTCTAAAAATGAAAATCGTTACACTATACAATTAAATTATGAAAGTAAATGATTTTTTCATACCTAAATTGTAAAATGTAAAGATTTTGATTTAAAAAGTGTATGTTTAAATAAAAAGACACGTCAAGATTGTTAACTATCTTTTAAGTACCTAAAGGTCTCTAGTATAGATGTTTCTGGGTGTGGTATCGAGTTTAGAATTGCACATGTCCATTTCTTCCATGAATATCGTAAGAGGCGACTAGAAAATAGGTTAAGGTATGCTTTATACGATAGGCTAGCGACCTGTCACTATTTTACCTACCTCCTTTAATCTATCTTTAAATCTAAAATTACACAGGAAATGTCTACTAAAGATGCAACCTTGTCCATTTGAGAATACAAGCATTCATGTATGTAGTTATGTTATGCTGAATTCGTATTCGTTTCCTTCCAGGCAGTCCAGCCCGTGTGGAGCCAATGCAGTCTGTGCGAGCGACGCGCGGCAGCCGAGTGCGGTTGGAATGCCGCGCGAGCGCACGTCCTCCGCCGCGCATCGCGTGGTACAAAGATGGCCGGCCCGTCGCCGACATTGCGTTAAGAAGATTTCGGGTGCAGAATTTTAGGTTGGTAAAAACGAATGTTTGTTTCCTGCGATCAAATGTGTGGGACCAATTGATTTTGACCATAGGATCTGTTTACAGTGAGCGTTGCATTGCCGAAAAGCTTTATAACGTTTGTTGTGATAACGTTCTGCGTTGGGTCTGAAATCAATGGTTCGACCATACTAAATGTATCTTTGGACTACCCTTCCTCGTTACAAGAAGCAAAGGCTGATAACTGTGCAGAGTGCGCACAGTGGGCATCAAATGTGGGTAGTTGTCAACCGTAGTCAGTTGCGTCAAGGAGTAGCGCGGATAGAGCAGTGGCACACAGTGCATGCTTATCCAGAGCTACTGTGGTGCGTTGCTCGTAACAATGGGCTACGAATTAATCTCAATGTAAAGACATGAGGGTATCCGTTTTATTTCGGTATTAAACGGTTCCTCTAATTACTTCAATTAATTATCCCAGCATGTGCAGTGTTTGTGCAATCCACAAATCTAACAGATGGCAGACTCTGCGTAGTAAAACGTCAGATTTATAATTATACTATAGACCGATAGGTACTTAAAAGATGGTAAACAATCTTGACATGTCTTTTTATTGAAATACACAGTCTAAAAATTTAAATCGTTACAATATACAATTCAATTATGAAAGTAAATGATTTTTTCATACCTAAATTGTAAAATGTAAAGATTTTGATTTATAAAGTGTATGTTTAAATAAAAAGACACGTCAAGATTGTTTACCATCTTTTAAGTACCTATCGGTCTCTAGTATAGTAGATTCTATGAAATGGGGAGTTCCCCATCAATCTCAAGGCAAGGTCTCGTAAATCCATATACAACTGATCAGTCTTGGCCAAGTAAATTCGGTACTTTAGTAGTTGACGTGTCAAACATCAGTTTCGTTGCCAACAAAATGACCTTCGTGGTTACTAATGTGTGTAAAATTGCATCACTGAAGGCGCCATCGTTTGTGTAGTTTACCGACAGTTGGGAACCAAGTAGTCCGACTATATCCAATGCGACCGTCCCTAGGAATGAGGGGCGGGGGCGGAAAGAGGTAATTTAGACGTCTCAGCAAGGACTGCAGGGACGGCGAAGAGTAATACCTAATGAACTACTTTTATTGTTCAAGGGACCAATGCCAAAGTCGTGAAAATTGCCTGTTTGATACATGTATTTCGGTTGATGTGCTTCCACTAATTTGAATTCTTTTTCGCGATTTACTCATTGGTTTCATTTCATATTAGAAGTGATTTTGCACGAGCTTTGAATCACTAAATAGGTACTCAGAGTTTAGCTGATTCTTAAAATTTCACCCTGTATTATCTGTAATTTTTCTAATAATATCAAATTCGTCACTTTCGTAATATCCTATTCATTTATAACAGGCGGCTTAGCACGGCAAGACGCGAGAGGTATCATTACCTGCCACTAACTAGTGACGTCAGAAATGACAGGCGACTCGCACATGTTGCGGTGCTAAGCCAGTTCCCTACTTCTTAGTAGTTTAAAGTTTTCCACTGTATTGATCTTGAACGCTCCACCGACTCTAAACAAAGACGCCTTGCCGAGCAACATCTTTACCAGTCATATGGTACACCCATCAGGAATGCTCATAAGTGTGAGCTAACATCTAATCACAAATGCAAGCTGTCAATGACCGAACAGTGCATAAACACTGAAGTCTAAACAAGCGAGATTAATCCTTCACTGATTGCAATTAAGAATCCAAGTGACGACTTGAACTGGCGATGCAAGCAATTGTTAGTGATGCGTGTAGCAATTTCACGGGTCGTTTAATGGCGTTATATTTTTGCAGTTTGTCCGGCATCAGTCGTAAAGCATACTAAATTAGTGCCTGACCTGTTTAGAGTGCAGTTAACACTGTTTAGTTTAGCTCAGTGCTGTGAATCTGTTTTAACAACGTCCGAGCCTGGAGCAGTGATGGCGAATTGTCAGTGACCTTTTCATGTCTATTTTTTGGGATAAGAAGAAAATGTTCGAGCTAGCCTTAAGATGAAGCTATTCTTGGTAGTGGACTCTATTCCACCAACGTGACAATCGTCTCTACTTTTTTTCTTGGAGTGCCCTCATGTTATAACCAAACCAAGGAAATTTATATGCCTACCAAATTTCGAAGCAATATTCGTACAACCGTTAGAAAATTTCCTCTTTTAGAGACGGTTTTGGCTGTGCCATCAAAATTTTACGGTGTACTAAAATACCAAATTTTCGTTCGACTTAGACAAGTAGGTACACAAGCTCAAGCGGTAACAAGGATGTGGATGAAGTGCAACAATTAATTACATACAAACAAACAAATAAACAATCCAAATTAATAAGCAGAAACTTTGCTCTGCCGTGGCCCGGTAATTTACATACTGCCCATTCGTCACGCACTTAATATGTTTAAAGCTTGTTCCAATAGGACTAATAATACACTTTTATGAATAGTGAAAATGGGAATTTTGCGAATCAGTATACTCCTCTCAATTCCAGGGACGGTCGCTCACGAAGTTACCGGACTATAGACACAGCATACTCACGATTTTCATGGAGCCTATCGAATTATACAGCATTTCAATCTTCCAGGAGGCGCTCAGTGCTGGTGATAAGGCACGCGCGGCGGGAGGACACAGCCTCCTACGAATGCAGGGCGCAGGGCGCAGTCGGCCCGCCAGCGGTTGCTGCTGCCAACGTCAGTGTCATGCTGCCTGTACCAGCGGCGACGGATAGCAGTAAGTGTCACCACAATATAAAACACAATAGTCCTGCGGGTGATACAATTAGCAACAAAGATATCGACAGCTTATACAATACGTACACATTTTCAGCGCTTTGACTGCGTGGATATCTATGTTGCTGACTGTACGACCTCATGTAAGGTTTGTCTTGTAAGAAAGCCAATATAATTACTATCACATGAGGCATTACACCTTAGGCCTTTAGGTTCGCCACGCATTTGCAATCTGTCAGGCATTTCGAATGTCGATGACAGCTGACCCATCTCGTGGTCCTTAATTTTATTAAAGTTTAAAAAAGAATATCAGTATCATAATCATAAGAGTCACCACCAAACTAGAGATTCTGATTGTTCATTGATAGCACCTAATTTTCCAAAAGAAGAATTAGTAGATATCATACTTAGTTCTCGAATAAACTTTAGTACTTAGTCGGGTGGATATCAAGTAACATTTTCATTGCCATCATCATAACCAATCGTCGAACGTCGACTGTTGAGCATAAGCCTCTTCTAGTTACTTCGGTTAAAAAATGGCTTGCCTCCACACAAATCATCAATTCATTTCTTTCAGCGCTTTTTGCTTAGCAATACGAGCATATTTAACTAATTGTGGCAAATCTCCTAAAGTCTCACCGATGCTTCGTTAATCAAGTAATCGCACGTTGATCACCCATAAGTCCAATGTTGCTAATTACCAGTCTAGAGTGGATTGAGGAAGCGTTATACCGTTTACGCCTTGTAAAGTGATCTAGGCCTTCGACATTGTTTACGCCGTTTTACCACGAAGCTTGGGAGAGTTCCGTGAATATGCTTACAATGCCTTTATGCAGGCTAGTGGAATGATCAGTTATTGAATGCATAATGAGGTTCCAAAGAAAAGAGGTGCCAACAATGTTGATTGTTTTGTTGCATCGGTCTGATCAGTTGATTCTGGGAGTATTTTAGGTCATTGCAGCTCGAGCTAAGAATGTTCCCAAATAGGATACGTAGAGGAAAAGAAATATTGCATAGATAAAACCATGACTATTCCACGTTTCGTAGCAAGAACTCTAAACGATATTTCTGTTTATCCGGTGGCAATGCTAATGATGAAAACCAAGATTTAACGGATTGTATTGCACAAAATTTCGTCATTAGCTTTGACAGATGACCAATCGAATGGACTGATCGGTGTAGCGTAGGTACCAATATACCTATACAACAGGTATGTTGCTTAAGATGTTGTTGTAACAGAGATGCAACCGAAACAAAAACTCGTTTAGTATAATTATGCGCATGGATACATGTTATAAATAGGAGTATCCACATTGAATGTTTCTGATTCACCTAGTTCTTGTAAAATCCTCGCTCCCAATACTCTATATGGGTTTGTGGGGCAAGTAATCGAGGCGCTACAGAAATTGTCCACGTTTAACCAATCTTTAGTACTCATTCGTGTAAATTGTAAAGTCTAGTCATTTGATGCCAAAAACTCAAATTAATTTGCAAGAACCTTTACACTGTAAGTTTTATAATGTCTTTTATTAGTAGTCATAACGATATTTCTATTTTCCCAAATTTTAAAGATTTACTTCTATCGAAGTTTTATTTTTCATACACGTATGAATTAAATATTAATAACATTTTCCTTAAATTTTCCAGCGACGTTGGGTGCTCCGTGTCCGATGCCAGATCCGTCTTCGTATTGCCTCAACGGAGGCACTTGCCTATACTTCGAGCTTGTACAAGAACAGGCTTGCAAGTAAGTTATTAATTAATCTTTTTATCTTCATCATCAATATTCTTCATTGGTTCTCTATTTGTGACTTTCTCCAAAATGATTGCACCGCTTTTACCTTACACTTGTGAAAACTCCGCTCGAAATCTGTATAAATCTGACGATCTCTCGGACTCTCAGAAATTTTAGGTACATACTAGTTTTTGTACACTTTTCACTCTAAACGTTAGACTACCAAAATCCGATCTCCATGATGCAGTCTCAGCTTTCATTTTTCAAATAAACGTGTTAATTTATGTCAATAATGGAGACTGATAGTGGCTTAACTCAAAGACATCTCTCACTTTGCAACAGAATTTGACGTCTCAATAATGAAATATAACTGTCCCTTTCAGATGTCCGGAAGGCTTCAACGGTCAACGCTGCGAAAACAAGGACATTTCGAATAGCAGCAGTATGTATCATTCCTTTAGGTGCAAACTGGGGCTTTCCACATCCTACTACTGTTAGCTGGCGTTGAGGCGTATCACAGAATTCATCTGAAGTATTGGTCACTGTTGAGGAATCCATTTTAGCTGTTAGCCGCTGACCAGCAGATTCTGGTGTCTCTCTGGCCCATGATTATGTATCAAGGCGACATAGGGTTTGTCAAGGCTCCTGTTCAGGATAGTATTTAACATCTTACGCCTCTTCCTTAATCTTCTGGTTTTAAGGCATATCATGTAAAGCAAATCCTTGGAAACCGTGATATTTGATCTGGTCTAATTTCGTGGGGAGACAACTGAACTGTAGTTTCAGCGCGGCTCAGCCATTGTGGTAAACAATGGAGAAAATGGCGAAATTCCGATCACTGAACACAGCTTCTTCGTTGAGACGGCTGATGATGATTCGACGCATGTAATTCAGCTCACTTGTCGTAATAATCCATTGTAAGAGCGCTGAATTGCAAAGCATCGGGTTAGTACTGAAAGTCTACTCCGTATTAAGAATTAAACCTGGACCCAAGATTACATACTTACGGAATAGGCTTCCTAACCACTTCAAGTGCCCTCCGGCCTGTACGAGTGGATTTTCAGTACTTTTCAGTTTGTGGCATAACCCACCTTGTTCCAATGTTTTGTAGTTGCTCGAAACATTGTTCGACGCATTCGAATGTTGGACTGTAAATTAGTTTTTGACAATCGGTTCACGATTCGTCTGTGGTTAGTTTATTTTTTATAGATTTACGCACATCACTTTCTCATTTGAGTTCACTAATGCACTTTTGTAGATATTTTTTAATTTCAAATGTTACGTAGGATTATGGCATATACAAGATTTGATGAGATGCGCTTTTGGAAAAATCAATTTTCCGATTAATTGATTTGCAAGTTCGGAAACATTGGATATGAAAGCGAATGGCTAAAAATATAACATACCTACATTTTAATGCTGTAAGTATAAGGGGCCAGCTGTTAGCATGGTTATTTAAATCGTAAACATCTAATTTTAGCATCTACCTACCTGGTGAAATCGTCGGGAAACTCTTGGTTCTCTCATTATTGTCGAGAAAACTTGATGTTCCCGTTTGGGATGTGCCCAATACCGCATTTAGCTCGTTTTCTTTAGCTTTAAATTAATTTAAATTGACCAACGGCTGGCTCAGTGAGATTGGTATAGTAAGTTTTCACGAACTCATTATGCAAGTTTTGAGTGATTAGACGCTTATAAGTGTAGATTTAACTAAATATAGGTAACGATTTTTGTCCATTTACCCTTTTTCGAAATTATATCCTAAATCACCGATGTTGTAAATATTTTACATTATTATGTATACATAATTATTCCTATTTGTATTTTTTTTTGCAATTTATCTTTAACGGTTAAGGTTTGATAGTCGGTAATTATCTGAGACTTTCAAATTGTGTACATATCTAATAGGGTAAGAGTTTTTACTTAAAAAATATGTCAAAAACAGATAATAAATTGATGGTTTATTTGCTATGCGATTTCACCTAAACACTAACTGGAATATTGATCGGGTCAGCATAAGTTGGTTGTGAAAAGGAAAAAAAACTTAATTGTAAAGCAAATTTACTTTTAACGCGTTACTTTTGATACTGGCCAGTATGAAATGTCAAAACAAAATTCTATTTCACAGATTAATTTAGAGATCTAACTATGCTTTTGTTTTTAAGTTAATTGCATAGCAAGTAAAATTTGTATTTCTTAATAAAATAAGGTCTGAAAATATTCCGTAACAATTTATTGGTCCTATTTAATCCACCTAGTCAAAATGCAGTTTAACTAGCTAGGTAGCTCTAACGTAATTGTATCATGTATTATGTATGATTTTGAGTGCATCTAATTCGAGGGATGGTTGAGTTTAGGAACATCTATTTCTTCACACTATTACAAATCATTTTTTCAATAATATGGGACCGAACTTACATAGTTTTGTTATTGTTTGATATTTCATTTTGTATAAAGTACTTCTATTAATTATTAAGTTCATTATTTATGTGTAATTAAAGTAGGAAGGGACTATTTATTTTTATGCGTTTGAGGATTTTTGGGCATTAAGCCGAAGGTTTGGTGAGGTCACAGAAAAACGCGGGGAATGCAACAACCATAGACAAAGTCGTTTGAAGTTTGGGTTTTTGTGACTTCACATCACCTTTCACTCAAGTACTGTCTCACAACAAATATAAAGATGCGTTCTATTCGATTAAGTCTATGTAATAGGTCAACCAAAATCACAATAAAAGAATGAGTGTTGGAATTAACAGAGAGGCGACATTTTGTTTTTCTTTTAAGTTTTCCTTTACCTGTATCATATTGTTTTTATCTGTGGGCATCTTTTTTTTAACCTGTTAATTTAGCGCCCTAGCATAAAAATAAGAATGTTGCAAGTATTTATCCTAAAATGACAGCACAATTCGAAAATCTATAAATGGTATGTATTCTAAATTAAGTTTTTTTTTGCACTAATATAACACTCCGCACTCATTTTTGTACAAATATAAGAATGTAACTTGAAACCTTACCAATAATGTAGACATAATTTGTAAATAACTACAAAAATACAGTATTAGATGGCGCCATTTTTTGAAAAGTCGCTTCCAAATTGTGAATTTCCAATAATTATTTTCTTTATTGTCATCCGATTCATTTAGCTTAAGACAGGTTTAAGTTACATTTAGTGTAAAATATCTATAACACAACTTAGATGAAATTACTTTTTTCTGAACTTTAATATTGAATTAATTAAAATTTTATCACATAGCTCTGACGGGCTAAAGCGGGTTTGAAAAATAATTAGAATTTAAAGAAAAGTAGATCAATATTTTTAGCATGTCTTGAGAGTACACGTTTTACATTTCTTAATATAGCAACATTCTTTAGTTACGTCAATATATACACCCCTCATGCTTATGTATGTATTTTAATACATTCTTCCACTCGCTATTTATATTTTATTTCGGTTTGATGTTGTTTGACTAATGAACAAATTGTTACTTGACATTAGCTGATTGACAAGACAACGATATTTTTTCATTGACAAGCAGTGTTCCCTGTGTAAGAAGTTAGTTCCTACGAAATTCCGCAAAATGGCCGCACGTTAAAGTTATGTAATCTGGCTTTTATTTTACCATGAATACAGCCCGCCGGCCGCCACCAAAAATCTTGTTACAACAATCACTTTATCTACAATCTTAAAATTGATCTAAGTTGTGTTAAACTATGCTATAATGTCTAAAATATCTAAACTAATCAAATGCTTTATGTAGTACTAATAAAGCATGCATTAACGGGGCTGCAATCTCTTTCTTCTCAGTAACGAACTTTTTATTTGTTGTGAGATAACCAGGTATAAAATAAAGTGACAAAAACAGCATGCGCCTAAAAACGACACTGAAATCATTTTTTTTTTCTCCAGGCATGAACGAACCCGTGTGGAGGTGAATGGGCCACACTACGAAACGAGAGAAACTGATTCGAATACTACACTGGATACTAATGAATGATCAAGAAATACAACACTGAATAAAGTAGTACCCACGAATGTCAAGCGCCATCTATGTTTGACCATTTTTAAACAAGACTTTGGATTCAAACAACAGATGGCGTCAGCAGTAACACCACAGAACAGCGAAATGTTAGCGAGCTAATTGTGTGGTATCTACTAGAAACTAGACCACGCAATCAACAGGCATATAATTTCACTATTGTAGAAACCTAAGGGTGATAGTATTTTTCCTACTTTTGACACACTATAGGTAGGGTGATACAAAATACCTAGTAATAAGTTATCCAATGTAGTATATCATCAGTACTTACCACGAAATGATAGTTTGTTGTCAAAAAGCATTCCAAGACTAGCCACTCATGCAGCTTAGCTATGCGTCCCTTTCGTATCTACTAAACTGACAGCAAAAGAATGCTTTCGTCAGCTTGTATAAAACGCTAATTATGTTTTCCATGACTACTGGGTGAATTCAAAAATGTATCAGAAAGTTTAATAATTACTTTTGATGAACTACTAGGTACCAACAACTATTTGATGCTGAACAGCAACAGCGATTAGCTATGATGATGAACGATAAAGATGAGAAAATTTGATAAAGTACCGATCTTGTTGTAATTTTGTACGTACCTATGAATGTATAAAATAGCACTATAGAACAGCTGAAAAAGCCACACAGTTAAAGTTAAAAAACAAACAATATTTACAGTTGCTAATTCAGCAAAGTATCTAATATTCAATAAGAAAATCGTCGTTTTAGAGACTACTTAGTAATTATAAAACTGACAATTTCCGGAGTTGCTTCGAAATATGGGCGTTACTAGGTCGCGATGTACAGCGGGCTCTCAGGAGATTAAATAAGATTGATATTGAATTCACCCATTAGATTTTTTTGTACAGCAGTCTCCAAAGACATGCCACAAATAAGTCTTAATTAGTTTACAGCACGTTTTAACATGATTTGGGCTTCGAAATTATATAAAACGCAGTAGTACTGACGCAGCTATTCGGTTCATTTATATTTCAATTACAAACGAATGTTCGATAACGAGCCAACGCTTATTTGAAACATAGACGGCGGGAAAAAAATGCGTGTTGTTTGCATAGCCAGTGACAAAAGACAAGTGGTAAAACCACTCTCATCTTGTTGAAAATTATTGAATCTCAGTTCCCCAGTGACTTAATGACAATAGTAACCTAAATCAATTAAAATGTTCGAATGTACAGTTATTCTGTTATGATTGTGATAGTGTGGGCGAGTAAAAACTTGCGGTTGACTTAATACCTAAAAAAAACTATTTAGATTACCAAAACTATTGGCTGCTACTTGACCGTTAAAACTAAGAAACATGAAGACAAAACTATCTTTGACATGTTTGAATGATAAGACACGTGTCCACTATTGTTAGATTTGACTGATGAAGTTAAACCAAGAAACGTTTGTATTCGACAGCAGAAATATTAAATACTCGAATAAATAATTCTCACTAAATAAAATACCTCGTGGAAGAAAGATCTATCGACGCATTTGAATCGTGAAATTGTAATTTATAACCTACTTAAAATGTTGGCAAAGCTACATGACCTTGTAGTATTGTGGTTCTAAAACATAAAACACGAATTCTATGCTTAGACTCTGACTTAGGTCCACCGACTAAAATGGACACATTTTAAACTACTTGGTCACTAACGCCACCTAGTTTATTTTCCGTGCAAGTTGGCTTCACAATCGCTTTCAGCGCCATCTTTTGATGTGTTCCGATACTGCCCGATGAAATGTTAAGTTGTATTAACAATTTTGTACAGTATTATTTGCTGAATAGATGTTATTTATTGTAACTTTAAATTGCTATTTTATAAGTGCTTAGTTTGTTATAATAAAATGAGTTATTAAAGTCGATTGTCGTTTTATTTTCGATTCTTTCTAGTCTATGCTACCTCATTTACTGAAAGGAACAAACCGGTGCAGGCCCGTAATACTGATAAATTAGGCTGGGAATACACATGTCTGCAGCTGGCGTAGTATTGTGACAGCTTGCACGCTTATGTAGATTACATACAAATATGACTACACTTATACAAAAACTACTACTATACTTGCACAAAAAAGTTCCAGCTACAGGCGAATTGATACAAGTGTATTCCCAGCCAGTGTATGACAACTGCTTAGTCGCACTTAGCAATGTATTGCAAATTTATTTGTAAACCATACTCAAGGCACACGAGATAATGAGCCGCCTGATGATGATGATATTGATAAGTCACCGTCGCCCATCCCATATGCACCCGTAATGGCAGACATAATGTAGATGCGTTGCCAACCCAGAGGTCAAAGGTGTGATACCTTATCGCCAGTCACTGGGCCGGCTGTCTTGCCCTTCACACCCAAACACAACAGTGCAAGCACTGCTGGTTTACGGCAGGATTAGCGGGTATGTTGATCGTGATACGAACCGACGATGCTCGAGGTCCGACCATCAGCAAAATGTTAATGTAATATTGTGCGAAGTTTTTAAACAGTCGAAAACGGTTTCGAGTAAGTAAAAAATAAAAATAAAAAATATCGTGTTAGGGTGACCGCACCAGTAATGGACATAGAACCAGTAATGGACAATGACTCTTATTTACTACCCACTAAGGAAAAGTCATT
>BHDV01038863.1:80156-103630 GCA_005406045.1 Adoxophyes honmai | reverse complement strand
AAAGTTCAAACCAGGTCAAAAAACAGATCATCAAAATTTTATTACTAGTGCAATATCCAGATAGTATATAAGATTCTTGGTTCTGCACTATAAATTGAAATCTATCACACAAGCATTACAATGTCTTAAAAAGATCAAACCAAACGTGGGATCAGTTTTTCACGACACACGAGACTGTATGGGCTATGTTTTTCGTGCCTTTCATTGAGAAAAAAATATATGTAATGTCAAATCAAATGTCATGCCTGTCACTGTCATCCAAAATACCAAACGGCAAACCAATCAATCGTACTTATACTTAGCGAAACTAATAAATTATCTTATTTTAAACATGGGAAAAGGGAAACAAACACTCCACGAGTTTTTAATACTATGTAAGAATTTCGATACTTGAAAAGTAATCGGATCAGAGCTTGAAAATGGGCAGGACTCGACGTATACGAAGCCAAAAGGCGCGTAATTTTAGGACTTGCGGTGCTGAAAGTGAATTAATTCAGTTAAACTCGTGGCTAGCTAAAGAGGGCATGTTTTACAACAGTAAACTAGTGCTGGCCGTATTTAACAACACTGGACGCGGAGTTCTCACGAAAAAGAAGATATCACCTGGAGAAGAATTGATGAACTTACCAATGAATACCACCATAAATGTGACTAGTATTTTAATGGACTCGACGTTCTGTAACATTTTCTTAGAGAATACAAAGCGTAGTTTGTTAGAATATAAGAAGACGGTGTCGTTTCAGTCATTGATGGCATTTTACTTAACATTTTTACGAGCACAGGGTAAAAAATCGAAATGGTTTGTGTACCTCCAGAGCTTACCTAAAGAGTATACTGTACCTTATTTTTTGCCAAATGAAACTAAATTGTACGTAGATACTGATATATTAGCTGTAGTAACAAAACAAAAGGATATTATAGACACATCATTCCATATTTTCAAAGATATTTTAAAACATAGTACAAGTGTGGAAAGCAATGTAATTAAATTTAAACCGAATTTTACGCTGTCTCTCTATGAATGGGCTTACTTTACTGTCAATACTAGGTGTGTTTACATGGATTTAAGCAATGTTATAGATCTGAAGAATATCGAAAACTCTATATTAAGTCTCATTACTGATAACACCAAGATATCTCTATGCCCTTTATTGGATATGATCAACCACAGCCCAAACGCCAAAAATGAGACTAAGCTAATGGTTAGTAAGAACATAGAGAACATAAGTTTGACAAAGCTAAGCCAAAACCTATTTTCCGAAGTGAGATTTTCCATTTACACTAAAAACAATTTTGATCCTTATACGGAAGTGTTTATATGTTACGGTGATAGTCACAACCTCAAACTGATCTCGGAATATGGGTTCTTTTTGCCTGCTAATGAATTAGACTATGTGAGTTTCAATTTTGAGGACATTACTGAATTTTTAAAGACTAAAGGTATAAAGCTATCTCAAGAACAAGCATCCTTTATAAACAGCCACAGTTTAAGTAAAGATCTGTACATCGATTTGCGAGGCCTCAGTTTTAACTTCTATGCTCTCCTCATGGTTGTTAAGTATTATTATGATCGGGAGAAGGATGTTAGCAGGCTGATCTACTCTGCAGCCATTTGCTCTAACGATAGAGCTCTTAATGAACTTGTAATACCAATGGTAGAGATGAAACTTGGTGTAATTAAAGAATCAATTAGGAAATTAGAGTCTTATGAAAATTGTGTCATTTTAAATAATTGTGTGTCACTCATGTGTCAATATGTTAAAATATTAGAGAAATTTATTAAATGTTAGAATTAAAATTAGTACGTAATCGTTTTATTTTCTGAACCTTTGAAAGTTGGCAATGGTCAAAATCTGTTACAGTTCTAAATGCTGCATCTAAATTATTATAGATCTCGTCATCTAACCTGGCAAGGTTATAAAATGCTAAGTTTAGTGGTAAGTACTTTTTCCGTGGTAAAGCTATAGGTTCGCTAAAATTTTTAATTACTAAAAAAATTATAATTGAAACTCATACATAAACCTTTCTTTACACTTTGACACTTTCGTAGGAATGGTTAGCGCTATAAAAATTCCTTGTGGAGCGCAGAATAATTCCGGATCACTAGCATTATCTTATCTTGCCAAGATTGATTCCGGAAATTGTAATAATTTGTTATAATAGACGGCAAACATCTTGGCCAGATTTTAAGTTGTGGGGTTAAGTTCGCGTGCATCGCTTTTACTGGAAAAAGCGATATTATTCGATTCGATAATTCGTTTCGAACTTAACCCACCACAAAAAATCTGCCCAAGTTTGACGTCGAGAAATTTAATATGAAACAGAATCTTATCTAAATATTTTAATTCTCTTTCCATCCGCGTCAGAAAAACTATAGCAAAAGCCTGAGACAGAAGCTGAATTACTTGTATTTTTTTTGTAAAGTTGATAGGACAAGAGAAAAAGTTTATTTTCTTGATTTATTTAATCAATAACAGTTGGCTTAAAACCGCAGATCCAGGGCATCGGTATCGAAAAACCAAACAAGTGCAAGTGTCACTTTTCTTTGTCTGTCATAATTTGTCAGAATTGTCAGTAGTAATCATCATGGCGGCGGTGCTGCTGTCAAATACAAAATTCCATTCTTATATTATTAAAAACCACCTTAAATTTACTAATTCATTCCCTAGTAATAAATCAAAAATAGTGAATAAGCCGCAACTAAACATAACTTGCAAACAATGTGCAGCGTCGAGTCACTACAGAGTAAGTTCGCCGTCGCAATTTGTAACTAGCAATATCAATGTTTTTGAATATTTCGATGATGTTTTCTCGTAATTTCTGTGTGTTTTTAAGTTTATTGTTTGCTTAGCATTACAGCAGTCAACCCCCAAGCAACATTGGAGGCGGCGATGCAGCGAAAAATGTGTTGGCAGCAGTTTTGGCTAACAAACCTAAGACTGGGAAAATCCCTGTTGGTAAGTGATAACATAACAAGGATACTAAGTTTCTGATTAGTTATTGAGTTTTCTGAATCTTGGGAGTTGTTTCTTAAAGGATGATGTCGTATTATATCGCTTATGTAACCTAATAAACTTGACCTTGTAACCAATGCCGCCAAAATCCGTAATACGCGGAACACGACGTTCCTCTACAAATTGATACGATTTATTCGTACTTGTACACTTTTAATATTTATAGTCAGGATTACTTTGTTAAGGAACATAGGCACAACCACTTTTGCCTGAACACTCAAGATATTTTTTAAAATTGGGCTTAAAATGGAGCCAGTCTATCTATCCATATCAATCTTTGAGTCAGAAAAATGGGTTGACTGGTTTTGATGCCTTATTTATGAGAATGTAACTCTTTTGCCAAGTTCTAAACTAAGTTCCAATCACAAGTTCATGAACTTTCAAAACTAAAAGGTTGAGGATGTTTAACTTAATTCGTTGGCTATGTTTAAAAAGAAAAAAGGTCACTGTTCATTTTGTTTTGTCACACTAGTTTATCCTGCTTGTTTGTCTTCTTCCTTACCATAAAATTTATGTGGATGTTTTGGAAATGGTAAAGCTATAGCCATGGTCTTGTCTAAGCAAAGTTTGCTATGCCGTCACCATTGAAAAATGTATGTATATTATTAATCTATTAGAAATTAAATTTATTCCAAATTTTTCAGACCTTGCACACAATTTTGCCTTTTTGCAGCTCCATTTTTTTTTGTTTAAATCCTCGTTGCTCATTTTGTGTTACTAATACTTGGTAGAATGCAGCTCTTTTTCCTGCATGTTTCCTTACCCATAATTTCCTTTTTCTCCCCTGTATTAGTTTCCCATTGTTACCCTCTGTTCTGCTTGCCCTACTAGAACTCTAACCCCTAACCTAAATCCATTCCATTTGTAATCTGTGTTACCCCCATTTGAACCTTTTTAACTTTGTACCCTACTTAAATCAATTTACCCCTCCTGTAGCCTTGTAGCCCCATGTTTGTGTTTGCTATTTGCATTGTTACGCTACTTTAGTGACTTATCACATTTTGTCTTTGTCACTTAAGAAGGGATATGTATTTAAGTGCCAAATACTTCGCAAGTTAAAGTCATTCAGCACAAGATCTCCATAGTTTTAGACTGCCTATGACTACCTTTGTTAATCACCTAAATTTATGATTTTATGTTGATTCTTTACAGTTACTTAACAATTACTATAAAATTGGCAAAAAAACCTGCTAACTTACTGATTCTTTATCCATTCCAAAATTACATATCTGACAAATGAAAAAGAATATCTATCTACAAAACATAAACTTATTCCGTTCTTTCGTTTATACATATAGTCGGACACAAGCATCCCCTGGCCTCCACACCTCGTCCGTTCCTCATATATTTTCCCCTTCCCTAGGTATCCAAAAGAGAGACTGCTTTCACCCAGGTGCATCTGTTTTGTCCCGTGAAGATATAAACCTGGGGGATGCCAAGCCGGTCTCGGGGGCTGACATGATCCGCGGAATGCTGGAGTATGTCTGGCCTAAGGTGAGTTGATTGTTTTTATCCTCATAAACCATAAAGAAGACATTTTTTTAAATTATGTGTTTGACAAAGCTTAAGTACAGTCGCGAACCGGGATTGTTGAGCCACTTGCCACTGTTCGCAATTTAGATGTGTAATTAATGACCAACGTGTCCAACTAGATGTTAGCTATTGGATTAGTATTACACGACCAAGTTACAAACATTGGTAAGTGGCTCAACAATCCTGGTTTGTGATGGTACACATTGGGTGATTATGTTAGCAGTTCTAAAAGAAAGAAAATACTGTTAAAGCCGAACTATGGTGATTGTTTGACTCATTGGTACAAAAAAGTCAAATTATGATGTCAACCATTATCAGTCTAGAAACATGCTAAGTCATGTGCTGTTGATAATGTGATATGTTGCTTGTTTGCGCTGTAGGTATTAGGAACCTTATCAAATTGAGTGTCTGGGTGGACAGACTGTTATTATTATTAATAGTCAAATAAGTAAAATGTCTACTGAAAATTCCCCATTCCTGTGTGGTGTCGTTTTTGAATAAAACCTCTCCATTTGTTCCGTGGATGTTGTAAGAGGCGACTAAGGAAATAGGTTTAGGTATGCTTTAGGCGACAGGCAACCTGCCAATTTTATATTACCTCTTCCATCTATTTTTAAACCTGAAATTATGCTAAATATGGCTGCGAAGCGTGAAAGAGTCATAATCATGGTAATGTCTATGTCTATGCTCTTTACCTCACTTGGGAACATAAGCGTGATTGTATGTATACAACGAACAAGCGACATTCAAATGACTTGCATCTCATTTCAGGACAACGCAATGATCCGTAACCGCGTCATGCTGTCCCTCTCGCTCCTCTTCGGTGCGAAGGTGATGAACGTCTCCGTCCCGTTCCTGTTCAAGTACGCGGTCGACGAGGTCAACCAGGCGGCTGTCACTAGTACAGGGGACGCTCTGCTTGGCATGGCCACAGTGCCCCAAGCTCTGGGGACTACCGCCTTCAGTTTACTCATTGGTTGTAAGTATCTAGGTACTTAAGGAGTATTTAAGTAGTCAAGGATTACCGCTTGGTGATTGGTCGCGCGGCGATTTAGGGCCTACGCTAGCTGACGCTACGCGGGTAAACGCTCGAAATTCGCTGTGCTCCCCGACCGGACTTTAGATAAGGAATGCAGTGATTGATAGCTTGGTGATTGGTCGCGCGGTGATTTAGTCGAATGGGGAGTGCTTTGGGTGGCCACGGTTCCCCAAGTTTTGGGGTCAAATGCCTTCAGTTTACTCGTTAGTTGTCAGTATCAAGCTAGGGACGCAGTGATTGGTAGCTCAGTGATTGGCCGTGCTGTGATTAGTCGCTTGGTGATTTAGTAGTGACTTTTCTGTCGCTTCTAAGTATGCTGTCTACGAGGTCAAAAAGCGGTCACTAGTACAGGGGACGCTCTGCTTGGCATGGCCACAGTGCCCCAAGCTCTGGGGACTATTGCTTTCAGTTTACTCATTGGTTGTAAGTATCTTAGTAAAAGCCGGTCGTGGAGCACAGCGAAATTCGAGCGTTGACCCGCTGCTGTCTATCTCTGTCGCACGCGTGCTGTAATATTGCCCTCACGCTCGCACTTGAACAACCTCGATTTTCACAGTGCTCTGCGACTGGCCTTTAGTTGAGGAGCACATAGATTGCTTGCTCGCTTGCTCGGTGATTTATCGCTTGGTGATTTAGAAAGGACTTTTCATCTCGCTTCTCAAGTACTGGTGTACCTACTTGAGAAGCGAGATGAAAAAGTCATTCAGATTCAGTATGGTGGTCCATAGCGTTCTGCTGGGAAAACCACGGCGCCCCAAGCTTAGGGTGCTTAGTGTCGAAGTGATTGGTTGCAGGGCGATCTATCACTCGACGATTAGTCACGCGGTGATTGGTCGCTCTGTGATTTTTCTCACGGCGATAGATCTCTATAATTTATCTCGCGTTGATTGGTTTTGGTGATTCTTCTCAGGGCGATTTTTATTTTCGTATTCAACGGCCACGCGGTGATTATTCACGCTGTGGTTGGTAGCTCAGTGACTTCGCATTTTTAGGGTTCCGTCCCCGAAGGGTAGAAACGGGACCCTATAACAGAGACTTCGCTGTCTGTCTGTCCGTCTATCACCAGGCTGTATCTCACGAACCGTGACAACTAGAGAGTTGGAAAATTTCACAGATGATATATTTCTGTTGCCGCTATAACAACAAATACTGAAATCAAAATAATAATAAAAATTAAGGGGGGCTCCAATATAAAAAACGTGTTTTTTTTTTGCTGTTTTTGGTACGGAACCCTTCGTGCACGAAACAGACTTGCACTTGGCCGGTTTTTTTCTAACTATGGCATCTTATCGAAGTATTTCAACCATTCAAGCTTGAGGCTATAGTGTTTCATTGAAATGTAAAAAAAATGCATCTACCATATTCTAGATGGCATAGCCCGCTCGACGGCGGCCGGTTTCAACGAGCTCCGCAACGCGGTGTTCGCCAAAGTGGCGCAGCACTCGATCCGCCGCCTGGCCTGCAACGTGTTCACGCACATACATAACCTGGACCTGAGCTTCCATCTGGGCCGGCAGACTGGCGCGTTGTCTAAGGTAAAGTTTTTGTTGCTTAAGTATAGATAGTTCCACGTGAGTTATTGTGAATGATTATGATTACACACACAAGAACACACAAACATTCAGAACCAAGGACCCGGCTCCCGGGTTCTTCAAAACATTCGCGAGATACCGAGAACCCGGTAGACTACTTGGTTCCGCGCAGATGTTTTGATTTTAGGCTTGGTCGTGAATGTGTTAAAAGTGAAATGAATGAATTGAACTAGTGAATGTCAAAATCCCGCTGTCATTACAAGACAAGTTCTTGTGTGTGTGACCTCAACTCTGGTGGAACTATGAAGCTAAACTTAATATTTATATTAGTGGTTAGCTGCCATCACGTTTCAATATTCATTTTGTCGACGGTCTAACTCAGAGGTTCCCAAACTCTGTTCCATAGACCACTTTCATAATTTTGCTGGATCCGGTGGACCCCCTGCAGGGACACTAGCTTTTGTGTTATGCCGTTAGTAGACAGTCGAGCTCTCGGGCCACCTATGGAAAAGTGGCATCTGAAGCCCATGGACACAAGCGACTAAAAAAATCACCTATCGTCTATCCTGAGTATGGTGGATTACCTATAAGCCAGTAATTTCATCGCCTGTCAGTAATTTCAAAAGTAGGTAACAGTCGACAAGTCAACAGTAAGAATCTCAATTCTTAAAATATTATCTACCAATGGCTTTGATAGAAGTCGAGCAATTTTCATGAACCCCCACTTACCATTGTGGACCCCCATTTTTGGTCACGCCCAAAGTAGACCCTCGTCGAGTCTCCCGTGGCCTGGAGGTCGATCTGGACCGCTTTGGGAATTAAGCCAAGGATACACTAGGGGACAAATGTCCCACGACATGTCAAGTGAAGCCGGCCGATTTCGCCTGACATATCTGGCGACATCGCGCGACTTATTGTGTTGTATTGACACGTCGCGCGATGTTGCCAGACATGTCTAGCGAAGTCCGGTTTACTGGTCTAGCTCACCAGAGATGGAAAGATGACCCGATGGCCGGCAAACTCTTACAATCCCATTTTGTGGAAGATCATTTTATAACATTTACACTGTGATGATTGTTCCTACAGACGATAGACCGAGGCTCGCGCGCGATCAACTTCGTGCTCTCCGCGATGGTGTTCAACGTGGTGCCAACTATATTCGAACTGACCCTGGTCTCTTCTATACTCGGGTTGAAAGGCGGCATCGCTTTTGCTGGTAAGTTGACTATCATCGTAGGCACAAGACCGTTTACACTTTGTAAAGATTGTAAAGCAAAAAACCTTTTTACTGTACAAAAAAATACACTTACGTCGCAAATTGATTTTGGCAAAAAAAACCTGTAAATACATCACGCCTGTATTCCCAAATGGGGTAGACAGAGCACACGAAATGCCACATAAACAAAACCATGACTATTTCACGATTGAAGCTATTTCTTGCGTATTTTTTTTAGGTTTTAAGTTGGCTGGTATAACAGTAGCAAGTCGCTAGCCAGTTGCCTAAGGCTGGCTGTCTATGTCGTGCGGAGCGGTGAGCGAGAGGAGAGGAGATTTTATGCAATTGGTGGATTTTTATCTCGCACACCTTTCCGCTATCTCACTTCGCTCCAGTGGACAGGCAGCTTCAAGCATACCTAAACCTGTATCCTTAGTCGTCTCTTTCGACATCCAGGGAAAAAGGGAGACATCCAAGCGTTATTTTAAACCCGACACCACACTGCATAGATCTATAGTTGTCCGAAATGTTTTTTTTCCAGGCCTCGCATTCGGTTGCGTGGGCGTGTACGCCGCGTTCACGCTGGCCATCACGCAGTGGCGCACGCAGTTCCGCGTCTACATGAACCGGGCCGAGAACGAGGCTGGCAACAAGGCGGTCGACTCGCTGATAAACTACGAAACTGTCAAGGTGAGTGTGTATCTGTGGACGCTACATGTTAGGTGCTTACCTATGAAATTGGCGATTTTTCTTTCTAATTAACGCAACTTCTTTAACACAAAAGACATTGCAAAATTTCACTGTCGAACACAAACATGTTTATACACAAGATTAAGAAAAAGGATTAAAAATAATATGCTTTTTAACGTTTCTTAACAACAATTTTATCTAGTGTCTCCCTTACAGTATTTCAACAACGAAAAATACGAGCTGGAAAAATACGACCAGAGCTTGAAGAAATACGAGGCGGCCTCTCTGAAGACGGCGTCCAGCCTTGCACTGCTCAACTTCGGCCAACACGCTATCTTTAGTGGTGGGCTCAGTATCATCATGGTTATGGCAGCCAACGAGATAGCCAAAGGTAACATTTGGTGGGACCATCCTTGTTCTGTTTCTCCCAGAGCCTAGAGTATAGACCCCGGTTTGCTGTTCATCAGCAACAGTCTTCACACCAACAAGCATGTCGTCAACATAAAACGCTACAGCTCACTTGGGTACCGTGCCCTCCTTGTTCTGTTTCTCTCAGAGCCTGGAGTACAGAGACCCCGATTTGCAGCTCATCAGGAACAGCAGTCACACCAACAAGCATGTCGTCAACATAAAACGCTACAGCTCACTTGGGTACCGTGCCGTCCTTGTTCTGTTTCTCCTAGAGCCTGGAGTACCTACAGAGATCCTGGTTTGCTGCTCATCAGCAACAGCCGTCACACCAACAAGCATGTCGTCAACATAAAAAGCTACAGCGTTTGAAAACCGGCGTTGCTGCTCCTTACTGTATCACCATATACTCTAATAGTTTTAAGATTTTTTATTATTTTTGTACGGTGATGGTTTGCGGCCTAAAAGTAAACATCTCTAGGACACGGGCGAAAATGCTTTTAACAACCCTGTTAAGGAATTATCACTGATGGCAGTCTGGTCTTCCAGGAAACATGACAGTGGGCGACTTGGTGATGGTGAACGGGCTGCTGTTCCAGCTGTCCATCCCGCTGGGCTTCCTGGGCTCCGTGTACCGCGAGGTGCGCCAGGCGCTCATCGACATGCAGACCATGTTTACCCTCATGACTGTGCGCTCCAAGATCAAGGTACGGAGACAGTCGCTAGGAGTTACAAGTTATCTGGTGTCACAAGTAGGCGTAGCGCAGCTGGTAACCTCGAGTCCCTAGCCACCGTAGCAATACAGAATAATTTTAACCAAAAAAAAAACCGACTTCAAATTAGAAATATTTTTAAAATATTCTATTCACTGAATGTAAATTCTTGACTTTATCAAAAATTACCGAAAGCGCCGTAGGTACATGTCCCTATAACATTTGAAGAGTTCCCTCGATTTCTCCAAGATCCCATCATCAGATGCCAACGAGATCAACTCGGAGTTATACCCTTTCGATTTAAAAAAAAAAGTGGTTCACGGTTCTCGGACATGTAGATTGTAGATTAACACAAACAAAATTGTTCAAATTAAGAACCTCCTCCTTTTTTGAAGTCGGTTAAAAACTTGAAAATATAGTGGAATCCGTTTATAATGACATCAAAGAGAATCTCCAAACAGGTCATAATAAGCGGACGTTCACGACCTATCCAATCAAGGAACGTAGCAATTATGCATTATGAGTCAAGTTCTTTGTGCCCAGCATTGGGACGTACAAGTCTGATTGATGAAGTTGGTTTCAGGAAATAAACCAAGCGCCGCCCCTCAAGGTGGATCAAAACACGGCGACCATAGAGTTCAAAGATGTCAGCTTCAAATACATCAACGGGAAGCCGATATTCAACAACCTGAGCTTCAGTATCCCAGCTGGCAAGAAGATTGGCATCGTTGGCGGTTCCGGGAGCGGGTAAGATGACCTTACGAAGGAAAAATCAGTTTTTACAAGCTAAAAGCTGGCTTCGCCTTTCCCGATGTTTCTTCGTTTATTTGCCTGTAATCAAATCTTGCAAGTTAAATTTGACCCACTTTCCGATTACCGATTGAGCTAAAATTTTGTAAATCTGATGACAATACAATATTCCGGTAGTGGACTTCGGGACCGTCTCCGATGGAGGGAACTATTCAACGGTTGGGCTGATTGGATGGATGACAATGAAGTACAGTTGGCAAAATGTACAGTCGGCAAAAAAAACTTGTATCGAAAATGAAATTTTTGTTAGTTAGGTTAGGTTATCGAGACAGTAGCACAGGCATTAAATTGCCTAAAGCGTCTTACACACTAAGCAGATACGATGAGATATCTGTATCTGAACTGACTGTCAATATCGCTGTATGTTATTCTCTTTATATGAAGTTGGTTATTCTTGATCAAATATCAGATGAGCAATTCATAAAATGTGTACGAGTACACTTAATGCTGAGAGCCGGAGTTTTGGCAGTTCGAATGATTAACAGAAGCCGGGACCCGGCGGGCTGCCACTTCGGCGCTTGCCGGGAACCGGTCTTGTGCCACTCTAAAGGATACGTTGCCAGAAGGGTTATAATGTAAACGTGTGTTTGTTGACAGCAAATCGACGATGGTCCGCCTCCTCTACCGTTTCTTCGAGCCGCAGTCCGGCCAGATTTTGATAGCGGGCCAGAACATCAAGGACGTTGATCTGGCAAGCTTGCGGAAAGCAGTCGGTATTGTGCCACAGGTATGAATTGTTTAACACATTCACGACCACGCCTAAAATCAAAACATTTGCGCGGAACCGAGTAGTCTATAACCAGTACAAAATGAACCCGGCTCCCGGGTTCTCGGTATCTGGCGAATGTTTTGAAGAACCCGGGAGCCGGGTCCTTGGTTCTGAATGTGTTAAAGAAAGAAAGAAAAAAGTTATTTAATTTTGATTTAATTATCTCTCGACGTTTCGGCCGCATTACAGCGACCGTGGTCACCAGTAGACTACTTCCACGTTAGCTGTAAGGGTGTAACGCGGCCGAAACGTCGAGAGGTAAGTAAATCAAAGCGTGATTAAGTCCCGCGTATATTTATATGTATACACTGTACACTATGAGTATAGAGGGTATACGCGTCTGAACACCCCTGTAAAGTTTTTTTCTCGGAAATGTCACGAAAAAAATTACGTAATGTCCAGTTTTTTGTACCTACTCCGACTTATAGCACAGAATAGATAATAGTACAAGTACAGAAGCCTCACTGCTTTGATTTTCACAAATACCGCCTTTTTATGTGCCTACATAATTATTATTAACAAACGGACCGCACGCTAGCAGCCGACATTGAGCTCTCTGGCGCCGCGCGAAGGTCGACATTACTCCACACCTTGTCAGATGACCCGAAAATAGGGTTGTCAAGTCAATACTTCAATTAAATACCTACCTATTATAACTAGCCGCGTGGTGTCAGGATAGAATAACACCTCACTATTTCTTCCGTGGATGTCGTGAAAGGCGACTAACGAAATAAGTTTAGGTATGTTTTAGGCGAGAAACTAGCAACCTGTCACTATTCTACCTCTTCCAAGTTCCAACTTTGGAAACCCAAAGCTATGCTAGAAGTGACTGTGAAAGCTTGCTATAAACGTAATCATGGTTTTGTCTATATTACTTTTCGTGTGCTCTGCCTACCTCATTAGGCGGGTCCACACAGAGCGAGCAGCCTCGCCCGAGGCCCGCTGCGCGCGGCAAACGGCCTGCCTCGCGCGAAGCGTGCTCGGTCGGATAAATTTACACAGCGAGGCTGCCGCGCGCGGCAAGACCGAGCCATATTTTTGATCAGATGCGAGTTAAGACGCCATGGCTAATATTTAACCAAGCATCTTCTCTAAGCCCTCTGTACGTGTAATTAGGATCTCTTGCATCAGTTGCATCCCATAGCCAGTTGTTTGCACCATACAGAGAGATCAATTTCAAGCATGATGAGACGCGCCTCGCGCGGAAACGTGCGTCCCGTCCAGAGTGCGCGCGGCAAATGACCGAGGCGCCTTTGAGCAAAACGAAAAACCGACACCGCGTGGCTCGGTCGCGGCTGCGCTCGCCCGAGGCGGCGCGTGCGATTGCCTCGCGCGAGGCACGTCCACACAGACCGAGCTGCTTCGCGCGGCAAATGCCTCGCGAGGCTGCTCGCTCTGTGTGGACCCGCCTATTTGAGAACACAGGCACAGAATAAATAATAGTAAGTTCATTTACATTTAGGTAAGTACCTAAACCTCCCGGGTATAGTTATATTTTAGGTATACTATACAAGACTACTTATGTTGCATTCTTGTCGTTTATCATTGTCACTAACTTAAAATTGTAGTTCATATGTACCTACTCAGTTCAAATAAGTATTATAGTAGGTATATAGTATAAAAGATTTGTGTGTATAATTATTGTTTTAGATTTAGATACCTACCATGAAAGTAGATATAAATTAGCAATGAATATTTCGCTATCTTTCTTACTTGACGGAACCGAGAAAAACTGACAATTACTATTGTTTTCATTGTTCCGACAATCGGCTGCATTGCAATGCAGTATTTTATTGATTTCATTTTGGCAATGAAAATATCACACGCGTTTGCGACGTAAACTCAATTGTACTTCGTACTTCGTGCGCTACGGGCCAGTGCGCGGCAACCACTAAATAGGGCTCATCGATGCGGCCGCCGGTATGTACTTGTAGCTCGGCGGCGGAATGGCGGAGTGACACCCCCCTGCTTATAGTCAATCGCGTAGCATTGCAATATCGAACGATTACAGGTGCGTACGCGCCGTATAACAGAACTTGCGTACGGGCCGTAATGCATGATTTCCACCAAACGGCCGCAATCGGAAATTTTTTTATGCTCTTTAAACGATACTGAACCTTACGGTCACTGTGTTTAAGTCTACATTACCAAGCAGCGTAAGCTAGGTGACGTACGTCGCCCGCGACCACGGAATACAAAAATAAGGTAATGTAAACTTAAACACAGTGACCGTAAGGTTCAGTATCGTTTAAAGACCATAAAATTCTTTCCGATTCCGGCCGTTTGGTGGAAATCATGCATAAGGTAGGCAAAACACAAGGCGCAATGACCTGAAAAACGATGAAACATTTGTCTCCCACAAGGTCAATAATGAAAAAATTAAAAAAATATTTTGCAGGGGTTTTCAGACGCGTATACCCGATCACTGGTTAAAATATTCACGGAAAACCTTCGGCTACCTTGTGCAAATAAAGTGTTTTACATTTCTCCTGTTTTGTTCACAGGACTGCGTGTTATTCCACGACACGATCCTCCATAACCTGCACTACGGCGACCTGTCGCGGCCGCAGGAGGACGTCTACAAAGCCAGCCAGCTGGCCGAGTTACACGACTCTGTCAAGACTTGGCCCAAGGTAAACCCGGCATCACTGATTATTCGAGCCATTTCGAGCGTTTCAATTGAAAATATTGACATGAATAAAATCGGTTATTATTCAAGAAAAAAATAAAATTAATTTATCATTTAACTACAGTATTGCTATTATTATAAGATCAATCAGATTACTATACTATTTTTTTCACAAAAATACAATAACGAGTTCTAAACGAAAAGCAACTCGTTTAAAAAAAACACAAAGAATATTAAAAAAAAATAATTTTAGACTGACAACTTATTATTTACTTATTAAGTTTGACAGCTTTTAATTTTTACTGAAAATATTTCCGAATGACATCGCATGATTGTACGCTTTTTTCGAGATTGTCGAGATCTCGATAGGAAGCCCTAGTTTCGTGTGCTCTGCATACCCTGTAGAAGTGTTTATGTTTGTATGTATGTGTGAATATTTTCCAGGGCTACGAGACGCAAGTAGGCGAACGTGGTTTGAAACTCTCGGGCGGCGAGAAGCAGCGAGTGGCCATCGCTCGCGCCATACTCAAGAACTCGCCCATCATCATATTCGACGAAGCCACGTCCAGTCTCGACTCGCTCACCGAACATGTAAGTGCATTTAAAAATATCCATACGATCATAATTATTAAATACTACACAGGTTTCTCTCAAAATAAAAGCGGAAAGTATCATTATTATATTTATCCATATTTTTGAATAAAGAATAAAGAGGTGTTAGACAGGGATGTGTCGCGTCTCCGTGGCTGTTCAACCTATTCATGGATACCTGCCTGAATGATTTAAAAACGAATGACTGTGGACTTAGAATGAGGGAGTTGACCATCAAATGCCTCCTGTACGCCGACGACCAAGTGTTGGTCGCATCGTCGGAGGAGGAGTTGCAGAGGATGGTTAATATTTTATGTGGCGCATTGGAAATGAAAGGTATGAAAGTAAATGTGAGCAAAACAAAAGTTATGGTGTTTGAAAGAGATGATTGTGGAACAGAATGTGACATTATGATTGCGGGTGAGAGAGTAGAACAAGTAAAAGAGTTTGTTTATCTGGGATCGGCTTTTACGAAAGATGGAAAGTGTGAAACTGATATTGAAAGAAGAGTGAATGCAGGGAATATGGTCAATGGAGCGCTGCGCGCCTTTGTGAGCAGTGAGAAGGTGTCGAAAAAGGCGCGTCTGGCTGTCCACAGAGGGGTGCTCGTTCCAACAGTAATGTACGGTAGCGAAAGTTGGGTATGGCAAACGAAGCATAAAAGTAGAATAAATGCGGTAGAAATGAGAGCGTTAATAAGTATGGAAGGTGTAACACTGAAAGACAGAATACGAAATAGTGTGATAAGGGAAAGAGCTGGCGTGAAAGTAGATGTAGTGACTAGAATAGAAAGAAGTATGCTTAGCTGGTTTGGTCATGTAGAGAGGATGGATGAAAGAAGATTGACTAAACAGATCTATCCTGGAAGTGTGAGAATGGATGTGTTGGGAGGGGAAGACCTAGACGGACGTTCCGTGACCAAATCGCGGACGTTCTAGAAACAGGTCAGGTCAAGAGTACCCGAAATCGACGAGCATGTATGAAGAGACTAATGAATGTGGATGAAGCAAAAGAGATATGTCAGGATCGTAGCAAGTGGAACAAAGTGGTCTCTGCCTACCCCTGTGGGAAGGAGGCGTGACGGTATGTATGTATGTATGTATGTATTTGAATAAAGTTTTGAGTCGTGTGGAAAATTTTGAATCTTTACGAACTTTTTCTACGCTAGCAAAGAACAAATAAGTACTACGTACAGAACGTTAACTCCCGAACATGTTGAACGACACCGAATGAAATCGAATTCAATAAAAACCATGTATCTCTATGCTCGTAGAATATGCAATAACAGATGAAATCTTTCTTCCTCGCTCATCTCGCCAGGCGAAATAGCGGCTGCCGGAGTTGCCGGCGTCGCGCAGTATGTCAGCCAATGGCCGTCAAAGATTTTCCCGCGCAATGGCACTGCATTATGACTGGCTAGAAACGTATTCAAATAATGCATTCTGCACAGATACATTGGTATGATTTTTATTTTTGGTACTACTGTACGTGTGTAATTTTTATGGTTTTTTTTTACCAGGCGATACTCCAAGCGCTGAAAGCCGCGACCGTCGGCCGGACGTCCATTTGCATTGCCCACCGTCTATCCACTGTCGCAGACGCAGACGAGATCCTAGTCCTCGAGAACGGAACCATCACCGACCGGGGCAAGCACCAGGACCTCATAAACAAGCAGGGGTCTCTCTACTCCAGACTCTGGGAGAAACAGAACAAGGACGGCTCGGTACCCATGTGAGGCGGTTTATGTTGACGACATGGTTGTTGGTGTGGAGTAAAGTGCGTTGCTGTGATAGCAAGCTCTTAACAGTGTGTTAGTGAAGTGAACGGATAAATGAAGTGGCAGTTATACCGAGTCGTTGGTTACTGAAAAAGTGGAAAGATCGTGTAGTCGGCCCATTCGGCGAACACAGAAATACGCGTGATTCGACGCGCACGGGATTGACTATCTGTCCTTTTCTGATTTCTCTAGTTAGATAGTGACATGTATAGTATCCAGCGCCGTACAGTATTCCCAAGAAAATAAGTCACATCGGCTGTTACCGTTTGCGCCGAGAAGCGCAGAACGATATCCGAGAGTAGCCGAACGAGTAATTTATCTATATTGAACTTACAGCTTTACACACTTTAGTTCGGCTACTCGACGCATTTGGCGCTGGGGTGCTAGACATCTGTCAAAGGTCATCTTTCTGAGACTTCAATCAATAACCGATCACAACGCAAGTGTTGAGCGGGCGAAAAAATCTCTTTTATCATTGGTAGATCGAAGTTTCCCGCGCCAAAACTGATTTATTACGCAGGTACATCGTGAAGCATTATTTGTTTGGTAATACTGTACTAGGTGAACAACTCGGTGTAATTGTTGCTTTAAGCTCATCGATGTAAACTCGATTTAAAGGTTTGTGAGTCTCACGGTTTTTGTGTGCACAATGTCTTGTGGGATCACTTGAGGTTTCTACTTTGTAATAATACCCTGCAAGGCTGTTGTCTAACGCCATCGGAGACGCCATGCGTTTGACAGATGAAAGCGATCGTGATCGTATCGGGTGTCATCACGTGCGATACCATTTGTTTCAATTTTAAAGCGAGATTGGTTTCGACCTGTCAGATTTAAAGCGATCGTGATTCCGAGCGTGTTAGACAATAGCCCTGTAGAATGAGAAAGATTAAACTATAGATACTTGAAAACAACAGAACTATGTCCTTTTTTAAGGCCAAGTCAAGGATATACATATTGAACATTACGCTGAGATATGACTGTTAGATCATAACGATGAGTAAATGTGAAGGAATACTTCGATATGGAAGGGTAAAAAACCGATTACCTCTGTTTAGGAAAGTTTATTTGACTATTTGTATGTATTTTATGTTTTTTTTTTAAGTTTATTACCATCGGATCCTTCAATCTTTAGATCAACTTCTGGTGTCTGATGGTTGAAAAATCTGACGTTTACGTTTATTTTCGGTTAAAATTACATTTGTTACGTTGAAGTATTGTTTACCCTTTTGACTGCCGTAATCCGATGTATAAGACACCCAATGTCCAGCCACTATAGTAGTCTGATAAATAAGACTTGTGGTATAAGTCTTAACCCCTCGTATGCGGGAAATGAAAAATATACTGCATTCCAGTCTCTTCTGTTCCAATATCCACAAATTATGGTGATTAAAATAAAAATAAAAGATATCCTTCAAAATGGAGCAGATCTGCTCCGTAGCATACGAGAGGTTAAGTCGCGAGTAATTTTTTCATTTTGAAACAAACTAATTAAACTACTGTCGTTTGACTTGACGACGCGACAAAAAATCATGGCGGTCTATAGGTTTGGTCGTAAAATTTGCAACTGAAATGCAAAATAGTTTGAGATATCTTGAATAGATTTACTGTCAGTTAATGTATACCTAAACAAATGTTATGTTATGTAACTTATTTAAATCAGTTAACATTTTCAAAATGTTGTTGGCATCTGGTTTGCAGCCAGTCCTATCGTAAGATAATGTGCAATGTTGTACTGTCTCTTTTTCGCGACGTCTTTTCCCGGATTTTGTTCGTTTTATTTAGATTTTAATAGTGAGCATTTCAGTAATTTCAAAGATTGATCAGTAAATTGTTAGCTATAGTTCAAGTGCCTGGTGCACAAGTGTTGAGTATTTTGTAAAATAATGTAAGTTTTTTAATAAAACTCAATGACGTTCTGTTACAAATTACCAGACGTATCATTTTAGAATATGAATCCCTATTAATTCATGTGCGTTACCAGTTTAAAATTATCTTTGTACCAATATGTTTTATTTATATCAGTGTCAACTAAATTTTTATACAAATAATGTGAAAATCTTGTTACTGAATAAAATTGTTATTTGAATACTGTATTGTAAATCGTTAAAACCTTGTACAGTCGAATAAGTATATAATTTTGTTAACGATGTTGTGTTTAATTTCATGAACCCTGAATTATTTTCAACGCCACGTCAAGTCACTGCGACATTGAAATTACACTATATGCTCCATTTCTTCCGTGGATGTCGTAAGAGGCGACTAAGGAAATAGGTGTAGGTACGTGTAGCGCCCCAGCGCCACACTCGTCGAATAGTTGAACCAAACGATCCTACATCGCGCTAACGAACTTTCGATGATCGGTTGCATAAATACAACTTTCTTTCTATGGATTTCGGTCCCCGGATATGACATCCGCCTGGAGAGAGATCTCTTTATTGAAGTTTTTCCCACATACGGTTTCCCACTTCCTTTTATATTTAAAGCTAAAATTATGCTAAAAGTAACTATGATGGTTTTGTCTATGTAGCATTTCGTATGCTCTGCATATCCCGCTTGGGAATACAGGCGTTAATTCTACTAGTGTTTATCTCCGCTTTAAAAGTAAAATGCATCTGTCACCTCTTTTTTTCACGCTTGGATTGAGCGAGACGAGAGCGAGACATTTCTTACGTCGAGAAAAAGACGTGCTACTGGTTTAGATTTCTTTTTAATTCCTATCTATTAATTATTATTATCTGTGCTTCCAACCTTCGCCCCAGCTGGCCAGTAGCCGATAACGGTTCGAAATCTATTGATTGACAGTTATCGGTAACCATAGCAACGGAGGCACAACACGAAACTCCGATTTCGATATATTTTTTCAAAAACACGCTGTTTTGAGCGTTTTTATATTTTGTGTTGACCATGGCGCTGTGAAGGAGATGTCTTGTCTAAGTTTGATACCAGAAGATAAACGGAAGGAATTTCAAAGGTTAGTTGTATTTTCGTAGTATCAGTACCTACTTACCTATTATTCTTATGTAGCTGTCTGTGCATTGTTTATAGTTCATTTGTGGGTCAGATTATAAATCCAACGACGCTGCATCTGGGACTTATTTTGTTTCTAGAATATATTTGCAAAACGGTAGCGAAACTGAAATTAGGTACTATCAAGTTTGTGATAAAACACGTAGGTACTATAGTGATCTAACCTAACCTAACAATACATGTTTACTTGATGATAAACTTTCATAGAATTCGTTCAAATGCTTGTCCTTTGTATATTAGCTGAAGCTGGAGATACATAGATCCCTTTTCCGACGTTTTACGAAAACATTTCATACTGTATTTCTTGTTAGTTGTATACCTATGTGGGAAAGACTCCAATAGAGATATCTAGCTCCAGGCAGATGTTATGCCTGGGGACTAAAGTCCACAGAGAGGAAGTTGGAAGTTGTATTTATGCAACCGTTCGTCGAAACTTCGTTAGCGCGATGTAGAACCGTTTAGTTCAGCTGTTCGACGTATGTGGCGCTGGGGCGCTACATCTGCCCCCCTTTTAGACCAGAGGTCGGTGAAGGCAGTGCAGTGGGAGATAGCAAGGGCCAGTTGTGAGCTCGAGCCGCGTTAGCGAGCGTTGATTATCCACCGTGATTGTCGGAGAGCGAGTTGCTCAGATCCGATGAGATTGGAGGAGTGCGTACCTAGAGCTACGTGAGGGCCGCGTTGGATGCGTAGCTAGCAGTGTAGGTAGTTGGTAGGACACTGTTGACACCAGGCATGGAGGTTGTCAACATGCTAGTGGTGCACAAGTGCCGTAAGTCTGGCTTGCTATGACTGCGTCGGTGTTATGATGTAGGTAGGTCGACGTAGGTATGTCCAGGAAGGTTGCGTCAAGTGTCCAAGTCGAGGGTCACCACTGTGGGAAAGACTCCAATAGAGAGATCTCTCTCCAGGCAGTTGTTATGCCTGGGGACTAAAGTCCACAGAGAGGAAGTTGGAAGTTGTATTTATGCAACCGTTCTTCGAAACTGCATTAGCGCGATGTAGAACCGTTTAGTTCAGCTGTTCGACGTATGTGGCGCTGGGGCGCTACACCTAGTTAAAAGTCGATAGATAAGTATAGTCCGCAATAAAAATATCATTCTTACATTCTCAAATGGGATAGGCAGATCATATGAAACGTTACGTGGGCGCTGCCGTATACCGTAAGAGGCGACTACGGAAATTTGGATACGCTTTAGGCTACTAGCAACCTTTCGTCTGTTGTAAATCCTTACTAATATTATAAGTCAGAAAGTGAGTTTGTTTGTTTGTTCCACTTTCACGCCGTAACTACTGAACCGATTGCTTTGAAATTTTGCAGACGTAAAGATAGAAGTCCGGATTAAATAATAGGGTACTTTTTATCTCGGAAAAATTGATGTTCCCAAGGGAATGTTCGCTTTATACCGCAATATAACCGAATTTCACGCGAGCGAAGCCGCGGGCGGAAAGCTAGTACTAAATAAAAGGCTCTATTAATTACTTACGACTGAAATGAATAAATCCCTACCCATACTATGTCGATGTATTTGTTGCTCACTGTACTAGATCTACCTATTCAACGGTCCTTTTAGTACAGGCAATATTTTTTAGCAAGTCACGGTGACCCAGTGTTCCATTAGCAAAGTCGAAGTAGGTGAAGGCACGTCGCGAATTCTTTATAAATACACTATTAATTAATTAGATGATTCCCTATACGAAGTTTTTTAGCCGCATTGCTTACTAAGTAGTTAGATCAAACAAACCGTTTGGTATCGGGTTAATAATAACACCTCTACATTCCTTCCGTGGACGTTGTTAGAAGTACTAAGGAATAGGTTGAGACACACTTTGAGGCGTCAGGCTAGCAACCCTGTAACTATAGTTTCTCTTTATGCTAAAAGTGGCTGCGAAACGTGAAAGTCATGCATTTTTCTATGTAGGTATCATTCGTGCGCTCTGCCTACCCAATTTGGGAATACAGGCGTGATTATATGCGTGTGTTGTACCGCACCAGCGCCACATTCGTCGAATAGCTGAACTAAACGATCCTACATCGCACTAACGAAGTTTCGATGATCGATTGCATAAATACAACCTCCAACTTTCTCTCTGCGGAATTCGGTCCCCAAGCATAACATATGCCTGGAGAGAGATCTCTTTATTGGAGCCTTTCCCCCATGTGTATAGTTAAATATATTATTGTTTACTGTAGGTACGCACAAAAACCATGTCTCGTAAAATCCACAGCTACCTAATCAATGCAAAATTTGTTTTCATTATTCGCTCTATACGAGCAAGCTTTGCGAACTCGCTTTCTGTCAAATCGAGTTGTAAAGAGCTTACGCTGCTAACTTTTGCGCTTCAGTCAGCAAGATCCTTGATTACTAATTAGCTAGGGCAACGTTTGTACACTCGCGCGTGTCGAGACAAGCTTGAATTGCACACTAAGCATTAAAAGCGAAAGTTTGTGTTAGTTACTTCTGGATTAACACCTAGAATAACACATCTCCGTTTCTTCCATGGATGTCTTAAGAGGCGACTAAGGAAATAGGAAGGTATATTTTAGGCGACTGGCTAGCAACCTGTCACTATTGTACCTACTTGCCAACTCAAAACCTAAAAAAATATGCTAGAATTGGCCACGAAACGTGAAATAGTCATGGATTTTGTGTATGGAGCGTTTCGCGAGCTCTGGGAACACAGACGTAATGTATGTATGTATGTAACTTATCTCAGAAGAATACTGCCAACACTATAATAGAAGCAAATTAATTGCTAAACTACTTAAAACTAAACGGTTTACTAATTAATAGGTACTTCCGTGGGTACCTCGGCCTTTCCGCTCATAGTTCACATAGTTTCAGGATATACAATAGCTAACTTCACACTTGTTCGAACATGATTAGCGACCTCATACTTCGCAAGATTACCGTTAGGTTAGGCTCGAAGTTAGGTATGTGGTTATTAAATTGTTCGATGAAGTGGTTCGTCATTTTCATTAGTTAGCCCTTGAACGGATGCTACGATATCCGTGAGATACGTTTTTGGTGTGATAACGATTTTCATCAGTTTCGTTAGGTATTCGTCATGGCATTTATTTTACAGATAATATATTTTCAGACGGATCCTCTTAACGTTAAATCTTGTTTTGCCGCCTCGCCTCTGCCAGACCATAATCCACGCATTTGAAGGAATAAATAAAAAAATGTTGCAGTTTAGTTTAGGGGTCCACGGGAGATTCGACGGGGGTCCACGCTGGTGCGGGGAAAAATTGGCATACTTAGGAATTTGGTACAAATGTAGTAGCAGGGGGTCCACCGAACCCAATAAAAGTTTGGAAGGGGTCTACGAGTAAAAAAAGTTTGGGAACCTCTGGTCTAGACTCTAGAATAACTTACAAAAAGACAGCAGTTTTAGGTGCGGTAAGGATACGAACCTGTTTCACCAGGGGCCACGGGCCACGCTCAGGCTGTGCCGTGATCCATTAGGCCACGGGTTCAATTGACTATGCCGGCGAAAATTTTAAATGTGTTACTCCATATAATACGTCTGGTTTCAGAAAAGAGTCTGTAGCAACAGTCTACAGCAGCAACTCACGTCTCAACCTACTGACGAAGCGGAAGCGACTCAACCCGCTCACAGCCGAGATGTCGAGCCAGTCAGTCAAGACTGATCGCTACGTCACGCAGCGCGTGCTCTCGGCGAAGACGCACCGCGTCAAGCAGCTGCAGAACCAGCTGGCTGACG
>BHDV01038863.1:68887-79681 GCA_005406045.1 Adoxophyes honmai | reverse complement strand
CACTTTATTGGGTTTATTCGCGGGGTGATGAGGGTGACGGGCCTGACACGGTCTTTTAACCAACCGGCCCCGTCACGTTAGGCGTGCCGCCGTTAATGTTACTGACAAAGCGGAAGCGACTCAACCCTCTCACAGCCGAGATGTCGAGCCAGTCAGTCAAGACTGACTGCTACGTCACGCAGCGCGTGCTCTCGGCGAAGACGCACCGCGTCAAGCAGCTGCAGAACCAGCTGGCTGACGCTCATTACCACTTGCAGGTAAAAGTAAAGTCGATAACACAGCATAACAATAAAAGAGGTCGATGGTAAAATTTTACTTTTTCAATAATACTCGATTGCGCTGCAACTTTTAACTTTACACTTGTCTTTATGAAGTACAGTATTCCCAAGAAAATAAGTCACATCGGCTGTTACCGTCTGCGCCGAGAAGCGCTGAATGATATCCAAGAGTAGTCGAACGAGTAATTTATCGATATTGAACTTTATTTGCAAACGCTCTGGGTACAATTTTGCTTGCTATGCACACACTTTAGTTCGGGCTACTCGACGCATTTGGCGCTGGGGTGCTAGACATCTGTGCTGACAACCAATCACCACGCAAGTGTTCAGCGCGCGAAAAAATCTCTTATCATTGGTAGATCGAAGTTTCACGCGCCGCAAAAATGATCTATTACGCAGGTACATCGTGGAGCGTTCTATGTTTGGTAATACTGTAGGTATTTATTAGGTACTTGTTTATTCGCGGGGTAATGAGGGTGAACGGGCCTGACACGGTCTTTTAACCGACCGGCCGTCTCAACTTGCTCACTGCCGAGATGTCGAGCCAGTCAGTCAAGACTGACTGCTACGTTACGCAGCGCGTGCTCTCGGCGAAGACGCACCGCGTCAAGCAGCTGCAGAACCAGCTGGCTGATGCTCATTATCACTTGCAGGTAAAAGTATAGTCGATTACATGTATGTTAGGAACAGAATAAGGATGACAGGAATAATTAAATGAAGATACTTAGTAGACAGTGTGTGCACAGTTAGTGTCAGGTGTGTAAAGTTACTGATCGTGGCTCCCACGTCTAACGGCGCCGCTAATCTTGCTTTTTCGTAAATACTCGTATGTGTTTGACACATTGAACGCCCTTCACCTATGTGGCGGAGGCTTAAAAATTGCCCTGAACTTTGTGTGTAGTTGATGCTTGCAGGGCTATTGTGTAACAAACCAATTACCGATAACGCGAAAGGAATGTTCCGCAAATCATTAACTGAAATGACTCAAAATCTTTTCATGGGTTTCGTCCTTTCGACTATCATAACGTTATGTTATGTGATAGCAGTTGTTTAAATTTTAAAGCGATCGTGACTCCGAGCGCTGCCGTTCCTTTTCAAAGCGGTTACGTGTGTGACAACCTTAATTATGTTTATGGTTAAATTAAGTAGACAGATAATTGCTGATTACAGGAGCTGAGCAATGAGAACAGAGTGCTGAGGGCTATGCAGAAGAAACAGGAGATAGCGTTACAAAGGTATGTGGTATCTCGGAAACCCGTCTTTGATCAAAACCATTAAACCTATTGGTAAAACTCCAATAGAGAGATCTCTCTCCAGGCTGATGCTATGTCTGAGGACCGAAGTCCACGCAGAGAAAGTTTGATATTGTCTAAACAACCAATTTTTGAAACTTCCTTAGCGCGATGTTAAAAAGCATGGCGTAACTATATGCAACAGAATTTGTAAAAAAATTTGCAATTTTTTTTCTTTGAGATCAATAGCCCTCGTGATTCCGAGTACGATAATCATCAGCAACACATTTTTTTAATCGCACAGATACGAGAACTCCAACGCCGAACTGCCCCAAGTCCTGCACTCGCACTCTGAGGAGATGAGGATCCAGCAGACGAAGTACAAGCAGCTGAGGCAGCAGTGCAAGGAGGCGCTGCAGAAACTGAAGGAGCGGGATATGCAGCTGCAACAGATTAAGGACGAGCACCAACACCTTCTGGACTTAAGCAAAGACAGGTTGGTAAAGACTGTGGTGTTCCAGCATTAGGGCATGCGCTAGCTGACGCGGATTACCCGCAACGGATGCCCGTCTAATAAGAAATTGTATGAACACCACTAACTGGCGCGGGCGCGTTGGACGGACTTTAAGGGCCTACCCTAACTGACGCGGTCGTTCCGAGTCTGCGAGTTTCGCTTGACGTCCGCGATGGGCATCCGTGACCTGCGAATTTTCATTGTTCGGACACATTTAGTTACTAAAATACCCGCAACTCGACTAAAATACTAGCGTAGTCCGAACGAGGCGTTAGCGCTACCAGTATAATGAATAGTTCGTGAGCGTGTTCACTCCACGCTGGTGCTCGGCGGATGTCAGTAATTATGTATTCTCGATTCTCCACAATGTTATACACAGCTGTATTTTAATGTTGCACAACATGGAAGGCGAATAGCAAAAAACAAAACCGGCATACAAAACATACATGCAATCACGCCTGTTGCACGTGACATAGGCAAAATCATGATTCACGCTTCGCAGCCACTTTTAGCGTAATTTTAGGTTTGAAAACAGACGGAAGAGGTAGTATAATTAGTGACAGGTGCTAGCCTGCCGCCTAAAGCAAACTTAAACCTATTTCCTAGGGTTTTCCTTACAACATCCTCCTCAACATCCTGAATGACATAGCTTTAGCATTGGCTTCTAATCCCAGGAACCTCCTCGAACGCGAGAAGCTCCAAGCCCAGATGACAGAGCTGTCCTTGAGGGTCCAGCAACAGAACGAGACGATCAGTATGCTCCAGAGGAAGATAGCCTTGGAAGCGAAGAACTTCCGGCATCAGCTCCAGGCGGAGATCAACAAGCACAAGGACACTAGGCATGATCTGGACCTAGCCATCAATAATGCTGACAAGCTGTCCACTATTATTGAGGTAAGTCTGGTTGATGAGTTGAGAGTGTGGGAAAGACTCCAATAGAGAGATCTCTCTCCAGGCAGATGCTTTGCCTGGGAACTGAAGTCCACAGAGAGATAGGTTAAAATTTGTATTTATGCAACGGATCTTTGGAACTTGGTTAGCGCGATGTAGAAAATTTTGGCAGCTGATGACATTTGTGGTAGCAGTTCAGAAGATGATAGATGGCGCTAGGGTCACTACAAGAGTATCATTTTCGACAACCTTGTACGTACCCCGTGACTGAATTTGGAAAATCGACATTACAAAATCACGGCAGTTGTACCTTCTTTACTGAAGCTGTTTTCGTCGTTCGCATCACGATCATGCGTATTATTAAAATCAAGTTCGACACGATGCGATCCTTCGTCGGTCTAAGTGGGAATCACTCGGCCAACACCACCGCGTGGTTTTCCCCAATATTACTGGGAGTGCGAAGCGGTGGCGGGGGCGACGTTGCACGTTCCATCAAAATTAAAAATCAATCTAATCTTATCTTATTCGTCTTGTTCCAGATGAAAGAGAAAATGCTAAGCACAGCGGCGAGTCGAAACCTCAAGTCGCCAGTGAAGTCGTCGTCGCAGCACACGCTGCCGCGGCCCGCGAGTAAACACGCGCGCGGCGAGAGCGCGCGCGACAGCGACGACAGGGGCAGTGTGAGTCCACAATAAGCTCTGAAAGTGGGCATAGAGTATCTGTCACCGGAAAGTAACAAAATCCGTAAGTTAACCGTCCGTAAACTTTCGTAAGATTACAAACGAGAGACTAAATATTTTTTTAGGCGCGGACGACTATCCGCGATGGACTTTTTAGTCTGTGAAAATAGAACCTATGGAATTATATGCAGTAACGCATACGACACGCAAAAGTCCGGCGCACACTGCATACAATTCACGCAGACTTTTTGTGCGCCGTAGACACGATCGCACAAAAAGTCTGGGCTGTACCTTAAGGTCACATTTTCGCAAAATTTTGTCTAATCTAACCTAACCTAACCTAATCTTATATAAAAAAACATAATCCGACCTAAATTAACAAAAACTAACCTAACCTAACCTAATGTTTTATTTTACGAAAATGTGGGCGGAAAATAATACAATTTGTGTCTCGTTTGGCATCTTACGGAAGTTTATAACTTTCCTAGAAAATTTTCGTAAAAATAAACCTACGGGGCTTGTTATTTTCCGGCGGTGACATTATCCACTGAAATACTTTTTTCACACATACAAGAATACATACATACAATCACGCCAGTATTCCAAAACGGGGTAGGCAGAGCACACAAAACGCTACATAGACAAAATTGAAAAAAAAAAATACTATTTCACGTTTTGAGCCCACTTCTAGCATAGTATCTTTTAGGTTTTGAGGTGGCAGGTACAATAGTGACAGGTTGCTAGCCTGTTGCCTAAAGTGTACCCTAACCCGAGTCCTTAGTCGCCTCTTACGACATCCACGGAAGAAATGGAGAGGTGTTATTCTAAACCCGACACCACACAGGTACAAAAATACGTTTATACAATTATGCCTATGTTCTCAAATATGGTAGGCAGAGTGAAAGAAATGTGACAGACAATCCATGGCTGTTACACGGTTCGTAGCTACTTCTACTATGAAAGGGGTAGGGTACCTATGTGGTGTCAGATTTAGAATAACAACACTCCATTTCTTCCGTGGATATCACAAGTGGCGACTAAGGGATAAGGGTAAGTTATTTTAGACGACGGGCTAGCAACCTGTCACTATTATTCCTGTCAACTCAAAATATGAGAAAATTCGCTAGAAGTGGCCACGAAACGTGAACAGTCATGGTATGTAGCGTTTAGTGTGCTCTGCCTATCCTATTTGGGAATACAGGCGTGATGTATGTATGTATGTACATATGTAAAAGTATTCGCATTATTTCCAATGAAGGGACTATTGCGTTGGTTTTAATAATGAATTAAAGAGAACGCTGTTGTTCGTTTTAAATTGCTAATGAAGTTACCAATGATGTTAATATAACTTCAGAAGCCGTGGTAGCCTAGCGGTTCGACCTGTGGCCTCTCAAGCAGAGGGTCGTGGGTTCAAACCCCGGGCTCGCACCTCTGAATTTTTCGGAATTCATGTGCGATATCGAATTTGATATTTATCACGAGTTATTCTGTGAAGGAAAACATCTTGAGGAAACCTACACACAGCGACGAAGTAATTCAACGTTGTGTGTGAACTTTCCAATCCGCACTGGGCCCGCGTGGGAACTATAGCCCAAGCCCTCTCATACAAAGAGGAGGCCTGTGCCATGCAGTGGGACGTATATAGGCTGATGATGATGATGATGATGACTACTGTGTTGGTTTTAATAATCCTTACTAATATTATAAATCAGAAAGTGAGTTTGTTTGTTTGTTCCGCTTTCACGCAGCAACTACTAAACCGATTGCTTTGAAAATTTGCAGACGTATAGATAGAAGTCCGGATTAAATAATAGGGTACATACTTTTAATCCCGGAAAAAATGATGTTCCCGAGGGAATGTTCGCTTTATACCGCAAAATAACCGAATTCCACGCGGGCGAAGCCGCGGGCAAAAGCTAGTGGATTATAAAAGGAACGCAATTGTTCCTTTTAAATTGCCGATGAAATTACCACCGATGTTAATATAACTTGTATTCCAACGGGTTTGTCCGAGACGTGTCAAATTATACGATAGTTTCGAAGTCTGTCGAAGGGTGCTCTTGGGTTAGGCCGTTCCTGTGTTATTACACAACTTTTGACGGCGTCCGATATAGCCAAATTTCTTGAGATACATCCATCGATACGATCTATCAATGGTAGATACTAAAGGGACTTAACTTTTCCTATCTACCCCAAGTATCCATGAAAACTATAGCTCAAGCCTCATTTTAAACAGAATGCTATAATAATCTCACGTAACACCTAATTAGAAACCATACAAGTTGGTGTCGGAATACATTAACACCTCTCCATTTGTTCCGTGAATTTCATCACATTTTTTGTACTCTGCCTACCCCATTTGGGAACATAGGCGTGATTGTCGTTGTTGTTTCAGGGTGATCAGAACATGATGCTGTCGAAACTGTGTGAGAACTCCCGGAGCCTAAGCAGTGCGCTATCTCATGATGAAGAAACCAGCTCTTCTGTTGAACCACGTTCCAGGTACAACAGGAGTCGTATCAGCACCACCAGCACCAGATCCACCCCCAACCAGACCAGAAAGAGCTCCAAAGGTTCAGACGACATCATAGAAATAGCCAAAACGGTCCAAGACGGTATGGCAGACCTCGCGATCTTCGACGACGACCTAGACTTCAAAAACTCCTCCCCTGATGAAATGCAAAGGAAACTAGATGCTATGAAAGCTGAGCTAGTTAGCAAGATAAAGAACAACGAAGAGCCTGTGTCGAGAAAAACGAGTGCTATAAGAAAGATGTCTACCGAAGAATCGATTGAAGAGCAGATCGATGAAGTTGATGAAATGGAACGCCCGAAATCAAGAGGAAGGAGGCATTCTAATGTTTCGTTTTACACTGACGTTACTGTTGATGATAATGCTACTACGGTTTCTAAAACGGAAATTAGGACGATGGAATTTGTAGAACCAGTTCCTGCGGCTAGGGTAAAGAGGGAGAACAGTGCACTAGATAGAAAACCACCAAGCAAGCCTATTGATAAATATTGTAATGAAATTATAAGCGATATAGAGAAAAGTAGCAAAGTTATAGATAAACATATGAGGGAGTTTAGCCAATCGAAGTTTGACAATGAAAAAATAGTTCAACAACTTCAAGCAGTTGATAAAATCAATGATATAGTAAACGCCAAAGGTGAAATACCACCAGAAGCGTTCACTGAATTGAATAATAACTTTAATATGCTCACTGAACATGTTTTGTCCGAAGTTCCAGTGGCTAGGAAACGCTCCGTTTCGAGTAGAAAGAACTCTAGAGTTGAATCGAGAACTAATTTGTTTGGAGACGCCAGTCTAAGCAATCAGGACCTGTTGAACGATTTGCTAGGAAAAAAATGATACAAGATGGTGAGACATGCTTTTTATTTTTGCTTTTTGCCTGTAAGGCGAATTACGTTTTTTATAACTTAATCATAATGGGTATCTCTGATTTAATTTGTCTACTGAATCTGGGCAGGACACTTATATTTTTTCTGCCTCTACTAACTCATGGAATTTTTTTGCTGTTTATTTATCAATTTTAGGATTGCCAAGTATGGAATGGACTTGTGAGCAGACAGGTGTTTTTGAATCTGTTGAAAGCCTGAAATGTAAAAACAAATTACGGATTCATAGATTAGATTCACTTCTATGGTTGTTGCGAAAAGTAATTTAGTTTGAAAGTAATTTCTAAAGCCTCTCCACGTTATAACTTATTCCCAAATTTACATTCCGAGAATTTTGTAATGAAATAACCAATCGATATAAGAAATCTACAACACGATTCCATTTCAAGAAAAATATTTTAATGATTTTCAGGATTCTAAGTCACAAACAGAAACCGAAAAATGTATGACTGGTTATTCAAATAGACGCTTGCCTTCGTTAATAAAACGTCTCTGAAATTCAGGTATCAAATCTAAAGCGTATCGCGATGTTGTTATACAATAAAATTATCTCTCGGTTTTCGGAATTCCCAAGAGTCACAAGATAATCGCGTTACTTCATCCAATTAACTAAGATCTTTGACATTTGCGAATTAGCCAACTTTGACATGTAAAATGCTCGTGTAATCTCCAACGGAGTTGTGCAATTACATTTGAGGTTTGTAAAGTTTATAACTTGATTAGATTCTTTGACATTGCGACATGGAGTGAATTTTCTTCTCTCTCTGGCGTGGCAAGAAATAAGGATGTAATAAATTGTCCTACAATTGATGAGCTTGAGACGCAATTTGAAATTAAAACATGTTTTGGTACTACAAAATGCACTGCACAAATGTTATTTTTAACAATCGACAATATCCGAAATAGTGGTATCAGAAGTATCATTCAATTATTGCACTGCATTAAATGAGTGACATTTTCGGATCTCACGATAGAATGATTGAATTAAGTAATACGTCAGGACATTGTACAATATACATACTGTAGCATTATTATTATTACACTTAAAAATATTTAACTGCCAGTCTAAATTGTCAAGTATATCTACGAAGGTACAGTCAAGGACTTTAATGCATGAGCCACCATGGAATCAATTCATAGTAGGTAAACGTCATAGTGACATCCCATTAATTATCAAAGGAAATCGTAATGACATTTTTATTGAATAGGTTCTATGGTCCTTTTACTTCTATGGTACAGTAGGTTCACAGCGCCCAAGTTAGATTGTACCTGTCACTGTCTAGCTAGAAGTGTTAGAAAAAGAAGAGTATATGTCATTTGGAACATGGCGTAGTCGGGTGAATATTGGCTGTTCAAATGGCAGTTCAAATGACCGAATATTCTAATCGTAATTCGGCCAATGCCACATTGCCGTCGTCAACTCAACGTAAGGCCGTGCGCAGACGACAGACTATCCGCGACGGACTTTTTAGTCTACGAAAATAAGACCTATGGAATTATGTGCAGTAACGCAAACGACGCGCAAATAATCCGGCGCACAATGCATACAATACACGCAGACTTTTTGTGCGCGGCAGACTCGATCGCACAAAAAGTCTGTCGTCTGCGCTGCCCTTAGTCGCGTGCGCGTGCGCAAGCGGCGATTGTTTATTCATTACTTGGTGATCGGCTACGCTGTGATTGGTCGTTTCCGCGCGTTGAAAATAGCTGCGGCAGTATGGCATCGGCCTTAGAATAACATTAAACAGTATGTAATAAATGACGGTCTTATGGCAACAGAGCAAACTGTTCTCGATGAGTTATCATAATGTGATAGCATTAATGAACGTTGGAGACAGGGATCGAATACCGGTATTATTTTCATACATTTATACCGGTATTTTATTACGGTATCTCAGTTGTTTTTGTATATTAGTGCAATTTTTTCATTTAATGTCGTAGTTTCGCAGGCTTACTTAAATACTATCTAGGAACACCCAGCTAAAATTCCGAATTAAAGGAGATATTTCAGTTTTTATTAATACCGGTAACGATCCCTGGTTGCAGATATGTCACATGAAATTTCACTTTAAATTTGGCTTTAAAATGAAGCTAAAGTTAGTTTCGCTGCTTTCACAAAAAATACCAATAAAATAAACGGCGTCCATCTTAAACTGCTTTAAGCGACTATGGACTGTAAGGAAATATGGTGCTGTAATAGTGTTCACCCGAATAATTTAGCCAAGTGTAATTATTATGACGAAGCATAAAGATGTCCACATGCACATTAGATAGAACATGGTAGGTACTTCGCCAGTTGTAAATTTTACCGACTTAAACAGACTTGAACAATTTTTATACAAAGCCATATTTTCCTGCAGTCCATAGACGCATATGTAACTATGTACAGAATTTGTTTCCGATAAATCAGTTATAAAATATTTATTGTAAAGTGATAGTGCGTGTGTGTGTCAGTATTTTTCTAGCGCCTGTGTATTGCGGAGTTCTTTATACGAATTGTTATTTAATATAGTAATCGTGAATGAATGAGATTAAATATATTTTGTGGAATAAGTTTGCATTTCATTACCAAGAAAAAGATAATTTTAAGATTATAAACTCTTACGGCCTACTTGGATTAATTAAAAGGCATGTGACCTGTCCACCATTTTGAAAAAAAAAACAGGACTTGGCGGCCAGTGATGAATTAATATGTGTCGATAAATAATAATGGATAGAATAATTAATTAAATTACAATCAAAAAGTATTCAGTAATGAAAGCCCTAAGTAAGTGATGATTATACTTTGAAATAATTGAGGTCAAAATTGTGAAAAAATAAAACTTGAAAATTATTTCTTTTCACAATTTCATGCATCAAACCATGCGGAAGAATTGCCCTGACTCATTTGTGCGCTACTCTAAATTTTTTTTTGTTATCTTCAGGTTTAAATAATATATTTTTGTTCGTAATGAATTACTCTTTCGATTGATGCCGTTTCATTATTAGGCGGCTAATTGTATATTTTTTTTAAATGGCCGACCTGTAGATACGGACAGCTGCAGAGAAAAGTAACCCCCTAGTAATGAAACATTGTATGGGCGGGGGGTTTCCTTTCTCTGCTGCTGTCTGTACACCAGGCTCTACAAACGTACCTTTTGCTTTCTATTTGATTTTTTACTTTGAAAAGTCTCGCCTGATGGCGTTAAGTTACTAAACAAAATACGTGCCCCATTGTCGAAGTACGTTTTCGGTTCCTAAAAAGCACAGCTACGCAAGAATTCAGAGCGTATGTGGTAATGTAATGAATGCATAAACTTCCCGTGTGTTTCAACAACAGTGGCTCTTTGAAACTTTGCTTCCAGAACTTGGCTCGTTTTGCTTGTTTGCCAAATTATCTGCCGCTACCTTTGGTATGGAGATGAGAGAGTAAAATTAGACTTTAGAATGGTGCAAGCCATTTAATTACAGTTAAAATGTAAACGCTGTTTGTTGATGAAAATTGACGGTGAATTTCTAACAGTATCTTACTTTCTGGTACTATCGGGTTCATCGTGTTGTGTCGGATTTAGAACGTTGCTTCCAGGGCGGTCCTTAGAAGCTACTTAGGTATTTTAGGCGACAAGCTAGCAACCTGTCATTATTGTACCTTTTAATTTGAAACCTAAAAAAAATGCTAGAACTGGTTGCAAAACGTGAAATTGTTATGGTTTGGTCTAAAGTGAAGTCCAGAATTAGGCGAACTAACTTGACAGCCGAAAATGTTGCCAGACATAGGAAAAAATAAATAGTGATAAGTT
>BHDV01038863.1:45370-63049 GCA_005406045.1 Adoxophyes honmai | reverse complement strand
AATTTTGTACACGGTTAAAAGGTAAAAATATCATACAGTCGAATTGCAAAACTCCTATTTTTGAAAACTAAAAGAGACCAAAAATCCCGTTCACTGAAACAAATTAAGCTGAATTAAGCAATGACCTGAAAGCCCCGCTAAGTTAACGCACACTCGCCTATTGGACGGTCTCGTTTCAATCGTACTCAACGCTGTAATAGGGACTTAAGAGAAAGTTATTTTCGGCCGCAGTAAATACTTCTACGAAAAAGTACATACATACATCACTCTTGTATTCCCAAATGGGGTAGGTAGAGCACGAAACGTTACGTAGTCAGTACCATGATTATTTCAAGCTTCGCAGCCACTTCTAGGATTTTTTTAGGTTTTAAGTTAAGAGGTACTTTTGAGACCAGGTTACACCATTGGCTATTCGTTCGTAAAATGCATTGGTGTACTCACTTAATAGGAGTCTATGGGAAAACTTCAAGCAGCTTCAAGCTTCTCTTTCCAAGCAGATGTTTTACCTGGGGACCGAAGTCTACCGAGAGAAAGTTGGAAGTTGAACGAAACGACCTTCAAAACTTCATTAGCGCATTGTAGGATTGTTTAGTTCGGTTATTCGACGATAGATGGCGCTAAGGTGTAAAGTCTGCCGTTTTTTTTCATGTAACAGAATTCTAACGATAGTTTCAAGGGGTACTGTTTTTCTTCTAACTGTGGCTAGGTTCTTGACCTATAATAACATTTCTTTGGGAACTTACGCTACGAGTTATTTAATTACATGTAATAGAGACGTATTTCGTTAATGAAGAGGCATTAGAGGTATTGAGAAGTGCGAATGAAAGAAACTAGCTGCGTTAACACACACACTCTTATGATAATTACGCTTACTGGCAGTAATGCAAAATGTTTGTTTCGGTCGTAGAAAAACGGCCAAGTGCGATTCGGAGTCTCACACGAATGATTTCATACTAACAATCTATCGATATTGGGCAAAAACAGGCAAAGATTGCGTATTTATTATGTCTTCATTTTTTCCCCCTTTCTTCCCGTGGGTGTCGTAAGAGTCGACTTTTGGAAAGGGTTAGTGTATTGTGAGCGATGGGCTAGCAACCTGTCACTGCAATATCACGTTTAACTTGTGGTTACCCTGATATTGTTAAACGTGGCACTGGATTTTTGAATTCTTGTGCTCTGCCTACCCCTCTTGGGAATACAGGCGTGAGAATATGTATGTATGTTTATTTTTTTCACTAAGTAAAAACTAAATATTTTAGGTTTAAAGCTGTACGTGTAGTGTCTGTGATGGGTTTAGAATAACACCTGTCTATTTCTTCCGTGGATATCGTAAGAGGCGACTAAAGGAATAGGTCAAGGTATATTTTAGGTGAGAGGCTAGAAACTTGTCACAGTTATAGGTACCTGTCAACTCAAAACCTAAAAAAATGCGGCCACTAAAAGGTTTTGTCTATAAAGTGTTTTGTGTGCTCTGCTTACCCCATTTGAAAATACAGGCGTGATGCTGTGGTAATCCTTCTGTGTTTGACGATGGCAACACTTGCTTGATTTCAATGATTACTCAGCACTGATAGCGGGGTAAGCAAAGATAATATTTTATCTGCGTACAAATGCCGTCTTTCCATATGTTGGTGTCAACAGATGATTGACGGTAAAATATGAGTTATCTGCGCCATGTTAGCTCATTGAATTGTACAGAGAGCTATATCGCTAGCTTTCCGCCCGCGACTTCGTTCGCGTAAATTTCGGATTTTGGGGTCGTAGGTTTCTGAGCCTGAGTTTTCATCTTCATAATATTAGTGTAGATGTAGATATCTAAGCCCAAAGATTTAACAGAATCCTTTTTTTTTTTCAAATAAAATTTAGCCTATGTTACTCGTGGATAATGTGGCTTTCGAATGGTGCAAGAATTTTTAAAAACGGTCCAGTAGTTACTGAGCCTATTCATTACAACCAAACAAACAAACAAACAAACAAACAAAGTTTTCCTCCTTATAATATTAGTGTTGATTGTTCTATTGTATTGTATTGTGTTCAGATACAGATATCATATCGTATCTGCTTAGTGTGTGACACGCTTTATGGCTATATAATTGTTTATTGTTTTCTGAATTATACCATACCAGGAGGTACTTAACCGTTTATTAGGTACTGGTATTAAGCAATAGTCGGAATAACAGACACGTTAAATAACACTAAACTCACGTATTGGCTTTATTACCCATACTTACGTTTGAGTACGACATTATTCCTCTATATGCTAATATATCATTTCCTGCACGTAGTGAAGCCAGTTTAGGGTATTTGCTATCTTTTTGAAACTAACATACCTACTTCATGAACAGATTTTATACTAAATCAATCGTTAAGTGAGGGTTTTGGTCTATGAAACAATAAAAAATCGATTTAAAGCTGCGGTTCTTAACATCATTACTTTCACGCCTGTTTTCCCGAATGGGGTAGGCAGAGCACACAAAACGCTGCATAGACAAAACCAGTGCTATGTCACGTTTCGTGGCCACTTCTAGCATATTTTTTTAGGTTTAGAATTTGCAGCGCGAATTTATGCGAAAGCGATAACGAGCACGTTTGAAAATTAACGCCACAGTATTTTTATTAAGTGTCAAATATATTGTTTGTAATTGTAATCATTTGTATGAATTAAAGTTTCCGCGAATATTTATTAACTGACCGTTGCTCTTACCATACCTACTCTTTACCGTACCCTTTAGTTAGTAGGTACTTTTTTAGTATTTTGAAAAAAAAAACAATGTATCACTGGTAAATTTTGTTATTTTATAAACATTTTTAAGTTTTAAGCCATATACCCTTAACAGAAGTACGTAAAAGGCTCACGCCAAAGACGCATCGTGTGCGTCAATCCAGCGCGACTCGGCTTGTCAAATAACTCCCCGAAAGATCATAATTCGGAGCCGAAATTGCTTTTTTTCATAACACGTATTTATTTTATGGTAGTCGTAAAAAGCTCGCGGTATTGAGTATTGGGAATTTTTGGGGAAATATAAAAATAATGGTGATATTTCGGTACTGGTAAGTTTAAATAAAAAATAGCTTCAGACGTGGTCTGTCCCGCCGATTATAACATTCTGAGTTCACGATTACAGCCTGATAATTGTATGGGAGCGGTGTTTCTGTGATTCAGACCAACACTATCTACATACATCATACACATACATACATACAAAGCGCCTGTAGTCCCAAATGGGGTAAGCAGAGCAAAGGAAACACTACACAGGTAGACAAAGCCATGACTATCATGTTCCGTGGCCACTTCTAGCAAATCTTTCAGTTTTTGAGTTGGCAGGTATAATAGTGACAGATTGCTAAAATATACTTTATCTATTTCCTTAGTTGCCTCTTACGACATCCACGGATGAAATGGAGAATTATTGTTCTAAGCCCGACACCACACTGCTTTAATTTCAGCTTTGTAAATGTATTACAGTGTAACTTTTAAATAAAATATCAGAGACAAATAATTACACAACATCAAACGAAGTAAGCCACTATATATCAAGCAAACAAATTACAATTAACTTAATAACTTCAGTATTCAAGTAATACAGAAATAAAGATGCTTACTTCATTTCTTGAAGACTGCGGTATCTCAAGTAGCCTCAAAATAAGTTATTCAGAGAAAATTTATTCCAAGTATCGTGAAAACCTCTCAAAGTTCATTGAGAAGTATCCTGATCAGCAATATTGCAAGCTTGTCACTAATATTGCCGCCATCTTGCTTAATAGCCATCTTATGTTCATCTTATGTCCCGTGTGGTGCCGGGTTAGAATAGCACCTCCCCCTTTCTTCCCTTGGGTGTCGTAAGAGGCGACTCTGGGAAAGGGTTGGTGTATTGTGGGCTAGCAACCTGTCACTGCAATATCACGTTTAACCATATGATTACCCTGAAATTGCTAAACGTGAGTATATGTATGTATGTTATGTTCATCTTGCTAGTGCAAGTATATCCAGTTTTGGCCTTCGATACAAGTTCACATACAACACTTCTGTGCGGTGTCCGGTCTAGAATAACACCTCTCCATTTCTTCCGTGGATGTCGTAAGAGGGGACTTAGTAAATAGGTTTAGGTACGCTTTAGGTGTCAGGCTAGCAACCTGTAAGTTTTACTTACGTAGGGACGCAGCTATCAGCCAAAGAGAGAAATGAGTATTGCTATCTCATTCTAGCTTATAGCTGTGTCCCTACTAACTAAAACTTACAAGTGTAAAGCTGGCGTTAGAGTAGTGATGCCATATTTCTCTACCTCCTTAGTCCGTTCACACTCTTTAATCCGTCTATACATAATTTCAATTCGGGATCGCTAATAGTTAATTACTTGCAAAGTAATTAAATCGAAGTTCCTCTGATCTCCTAATAACATGTCAGACGTTCCAATAATGTTGCCAATTAATCGGAGTATTACTTATAATTAATCGTAAGCCTAAAATTCGAAGCGGAAATTAAAATATTAATTATAATTCGGTCAGGAGACGATTTTACTAATACCATTTGGGTAGTAGGGACATTGTGTCTGGAGTCTGGACCACAACTTGCCGTCTTTCCTTATTTTGTTTTCGATATTTCGTCATCATCTATTGAAGGTTCAGATTTGTACATACGAAATATCAAAATGAAAACAATACAGTCGGTAGCACCATCGCGAACAGGGATTGCTGAGCCACTTACCTATGTTTATAACTTGGTCGTGTAATAGTAATCCAATAGCTGACATCTAGTCGGTCACACCGGTCATTGATTACACGTCTAAATTGCGAACAGTGGCAAGTGGTTCAACAATGACTGTACAATAAAGCGGATCTTCATGTTTTTATATAGAGATTAGATTAGCTTCAAATGATAGGTCACAAATGGGCCCGAAACATGTCGAGCTAATCTCGATATAAAACCTGCATAGATCCGTTTATTTCTACTATGAGCGAGTCTCACGGTACTTTTATATTTAAATTTAAAGAGCAAAGAGAAAAGACATGACGTTCTGTCTGTAAAACTAAGCTTTTAAATCGAAGTAAGTACTGGTAGATAGCGTTACACATGTTCAACATCGTCATCATCTATAAGACATACGCAGCTTTACATAATAATTATGTTTAACATCATCTCAGCTATAAGTCCGCGTCTGAACTAGGCCTCCCATGGACTTTAAAAATTATGTACCGGTTGGAAGCGATCTCCATCCAGTGTCTACCGGGATCGTCTTCGATATTTTTCTGTAAGTAAATTTTGTAATTTAAATGATCCTTCCTATTGAGCTGAAATACTGTATACAGGGTGGCCAGAAATCAACCGTAAATATGTTAAACAGTGGTCGGGTATACGCGATACATAGACGTATGTACCGTCAGGGAATCTAAATATTTAGCAGGTTGACCGCCTTCGTAATTTGTTCGCATTATAGGACAAACTTCACCATGGAATGGAGTTCAATATTGAGTATTTATGTCATGCAACTGGCTGGAAATAGTAATAAGGCCAATTTTAAAAGTATCTCAACTTGTTAAACATCCAATTTCCCTGACTGTACCTACATGAAAACGTACATACATACATATTCTCACGTCTGTATTCCCGTGAGGGGTAGGCAGAGTACATGAATTCAAATAATCCAGTGCCACGTTTAGCTAATTTAGGGTAACCAGATGGTTAAACGTACATGAAAACGTATTTGTTACAATCTTTTCATCCACTGCGACATGTAACCAATAAACCTCATTCACTACTGCCGTAAGTATGTATTACTCATTTCGCAAAGCCTTTATTAAGTTAGGTTAGTCACGTCGTAGCATATTGGGTGCTACGCCCGCGGCTACGAACTACGTGTCTACGGGTGAGGTTCTACGATAAACAGCTACGAGGAAATGCGTTGGAGTTGTGGTGGAATGACGATGATTTCGTTCGGTAAATGAGTCAATTTACATAAAAACAATCGTAAAGGGATATACAATTATGTTTTCTCTAAACGATTTATTGTGAAAATTTATGAAAATTTAACTAATATTGTGAAAATAAAATGATCGAGAAGAAAAGCGCTCCTAACTTTGAATTTTTAGTTAGAATCTATATAAAAATTTAGATCGTCAAACTCCCAAAAAAGGGGCATCATGTTTTGGTAAAAATAGTACCACATAATTACCATAATTTGAAATTATCTGTGGAATCCAAAGATAATACTTTTAATTACTAAATGCTAATACTCTAACTTTTGTTTGTTATGCGCTCAATTCAAAATTCGTCATAATTTGCAGAAATACCTTGGATTTACTTAAAAATATGTGAGGATTTGACGGTTAAAATTCTCATCTTAAAATAAATAGAGTGTAGTGACGTCACTTGTAACTTCTATGTGCTGTGTCCGTTTAAGTTATTTTTTTTTGTAAAAGAAAGTATTAAAAAAATCAAGATAATACCTCAAATGGGTGTATTTTACTGTCAACAGATAGCGAGTAAAAATTGCTGTGCCCTCACAAGGTAAATGATGAAGCGCGGCCTGTATAGACATTTTTGTTACACCTTGATGTTGTATTTTCGCAATAAATGGTTTGAGTTTGACGATTTTGCACATTATCTGGGATGAATGACGACGGAGTATTGTAGGGACAAAATACTGCCAGAAAGAAGTTTGTCTCTAAAAAGCAATTATGTCCATTTAGGTTGGAATTCTAAGAGATGAATTGGCAATTATGGATTAAGAATTTGTATTTTAGTAATGTTTTGAATAGAAAACAGACATTGAATTTCACAAAGCTCCTACGCCTGAAACCGGGGCCAAAAATATCTGATTTGATTATAATCCTAATTAGCAGAGCAAAAGTTATCATTTCAATTAAAATTCGGGTTTCATCTAATTGATATTATAATTTGGAGAAGTTCATGGCAACAATTTTAATGGAATGATTAAAATATTTGAGCTTAAAGATTTGCTAGCTTAGGACGTTGCCCGTGTGGTGTCGGGTGTGAGGTTATACCTCTCCATTTTTTACGTAATTGTCGTAAGAGGCGACTAATGAAATGAAATTAAATCTATACTAATATTATAAAGCTGAAGAGTTTGTTTGTTTGTTTGAACGCGCTAATCTCAGGAACTACTGGTACGAATTTAAAAAATCTTTTTGCGTTGGATAGACCGTTTATCGAGGAAGGCTTTAGGCTATATAACATTATGCTGCGACTAATAGGATCGAAGAAACATTGAAACATTTGGAAAAAACGGCAGAAATTAGTCACTATTCCACGCGGACGGAGTCGCTGGCACAGCTAGTTAAGGTATATAGCTGTTTTTTAAGGTTAAGGGTATAGTGACAGGTTTGCTGTAGTTCAAACCTAAAAAAACACTAGAAATCGTGGATTTGTATATGTAGCTTTTCGTGTGTTTTGCCGACCCTATTTGGGAATAAAGCCGTGTTTTATACAGAGTGAAGTGTTTCTTAAACAGCTATGGAATGCATGGAATGCACTCTTTTGTTTTATTAGTTTTATTGAATTTGAAGTGTCCATACATTACAGTCGCGATTTCTTTCCACCTTAGTATGCATATCCTAAAAATTATCAGGCAAATTTTAAGAATTGAACTAATGCATTATGTTGCGTAGCATTAAATGAGCACTAATTTTGTACAAATAATTTGATTTAGATACAGGTATATTGTACAGTCGAGGAATTTAATTTCCTACCCATTTCGTTATTACGTTGCCAGGCGTTCGCGATCCATTAAGATCGAAAATTATATTTGTGTAATAGTATTGAAATGTCAGTCATATTATTTGTCAAATTGCCACTGAACATCACACACCTACTGACACAAAGCAATGCGTACGATATGTCAAAATGACATCGTGCTTTAGCTGGCCCAGATGGTTATATTTTGCTATACGGTATCGAAACTTAAATGGGTTGAAAATTAAATCCAAACTAAACTATACTCATGATGGCCGGAAATTGACTTAACATATTTTACCCAGTGCTCGTCTGAAAACCCCAGTGAAATATTTTTTGAAAATTTTAATTGTTGACCTTGTGGGGCAAAAATGTTTCATCGCTTTTCAGGTTTGCACCCTGTGTTCTACCTACCATACGTCCCGTACGCAAGTCCCGTTAGCCAGCGTGTACGCAACGGCAATCGTTCGACATTGCGATGTTACGCGATTGACTAAGAGCCGAAATTCAAAAGACTGGGCAATATTTCAAAATTTTCATTTTTTACATGAAAATTCCGGGAGAAATAGTTCACAGGATTTTCAGACGCGTATACCTGACCACACAATATTAACAGTAAATTTTCGGCCATTTAGGTATAATAAAGTACGGCTAGCAACCCTAGCTATGTGTCGTCTATTTCCTATACCTTTGTGTTACCGGCCGTCTAAAAACAAAGCGATACATGACGAAAGGGTTACAAGTTTTCCATAAACTGCTCGCGGTTATATCGAGCTCGTTTCATAACATGAATATTTATAGTTCATTGGAATATGTCCGCAAAAATTGAAGGCAAAAATACCCGAATTTCACGGTCGGCTTGCCCTTGGAAGTGATCACAGAACACATCGCGTTGATATGGCATGTGAGCACAGTTCTGTAATTATGCGGAGCTCCGCACATCCAACGTTCGGTGATGCTTTAGCCTTGAGGTGGCAATCGTAGAAATTCAATAAATTTAATAGAACATACACATACGTACATCACGCCTGTTTTCCCAAATAGGGTAGGCAGAGCACACGAAACGCTACATTGATAGAACTATGAGTATTTCACGTTTTGTTGCCACATTTTTTAGGTAGTAGGCAGGTATAATAGTGACAGGTTGCTAGTTTGTCGCCTAAAATGTACCTTAACCTATTTCCTTAGTCACCTCATACACACCTTAGCACCTCCCCCTTTCTTTCCGTGGGTGTCGTAAGAGGCGACTATGGGAAAGGGTTAGTGTATTGTGGGCGATGGGCTAGCAACCTGTCACTGCAATATCAAGTTTAGCCATCTGGTTACCCTGAAATTGCTAAACCTGGCACTCGATATTTGAATTCATATATGCTCGGCCTACCCCTCTTGGGAATACAGGCGTGAGAATATGTGTGTACTTTTTTAATAACGTTGGCCTTATTTCTAGCATGCCACATCCACTAAATTACTCGTGCTTCCGTGAATGAGATTGTTTGTTGTGATGATATTGACGAGCAAGTATTTTGGTAGACTAGAGTAGGTACCTCGATAGTAAATAGATTGATTGATTAAATAGAAAAAGTAAATAATGAAAATAGTTCGTAATTCCGTGTGGTGCCGAGTTTAGAATAACACCTCTCCATTTTTTCCGTGGATGCCGTAAGAGGCGTCTGAGGAAATAGGTTAAGGTAGTGTAAATCAGACAAGGTAGAAATAGGTCGCTATACAGTATACCTTAACCCATGCCGTTAGTCGCATCTAACGACATCCAAGGAAGAAAAAAAGAGGGGTTATTCTGAACCAGAACACCACACCAAATCTACTAATAATGGGGTAGGCAGTTTGGGAAAGACTCCAATAGAGAGATCTCTCTCCAGGCAGATGTTATGCCTGGGGACCGAAGTGCGAAGAGAGGAAGTTGGAATTCGTATTTATGCAACCGAACGTCGAAATTCCGTTTGATGTAGGATTGTTATTGATATGCCATAGACGTTTGTTGTAAGTAGTTCGACCATTCGACGATAGGTGGCGCTAGGGGGCTTCACCAGGTAAATGTAGTCAGCCGTTCGACGATAGGTGGTGCTAGGGCGCTACAGCAGGAAGAAGTTAGATAGTTAAAAGTGTTAAAACCATGGCTATTTCATGCTTCCTACAATCACGCCTATGTTCCCAAATGGGATAGGCAGAGCTCACAAAATATGACACAGACAAAACCGTGATCATTTCACGCTTCGCAGCAATCGCAACCTAGAAGTGGCATAATTTTAGGTTACAAAACAGATGGAAGGGACATTTATAAGGTAAACCATCCCTGTGCTCGACACTGACCCAATACATGGCACTTGCAACCTGTCAATAAGACAGGTGACAGATGGTTGTCTCCTACTGGGCGTTGAGGCGTCGAGCATTGGTACATTTACCTTAATAGTGAGAAGTTGCTAGCCTGTCGCCAAAAGCATAAAAAACCTTTCTTTAGCCGCCTCTCACGACATCAACAATGGAGAGGTGTTTTCTAACCCTTCACAGGCGTGCAAGCAAAGCTTCGTAGGCATCATAATATAGAAAAAAAGATGCCCTTTCATAATTAAATTATCTTGGAATTATTCGTGACCTGTAAACAGTGAACAAAGGATTCTAACACAATGGCACCCAAACCACCGGGCGCGGACGATCGACTTTAATGAAAAGGCAGCCGTGCGGCACTTTGCGTTCTCGAACGCGAGTCGCTTTCAGAATACCTATTTAATACATACGCCTTTATCCCCAAATGGGGTAGGCAGAGCACACAAAACGCTACATAGACAAAACAATGACTATATCACGTTTTGTGGCCACTTCTACATAAACATAACCGTCACGCCTTATTCCCTGCGGGGTAGGCAGAGACAACAGAGCGCCATTCGCTTCTATTCTGACATACTTCTCTCGCTTCAGTCACATTCATAATTCTCGTCATACACGCTCGACGGTTTCGGGTACTCCTAATTTGGCCTCTCTTTAGTACATCGTCGATCTGGTCGATATACGTATATCAGCCACTTCTAGCATAGTATTATTTAGGTTTTGAGGTGGCAGGTACAATAGTGACAGGTTGCTAGCCTGTCGCCTAAAGTAATACCTTAACCTATGTCCTTAGTCGCCTCTGACGACATCCATGGAAGAAATGGAGAGGTGTTATTCTAAACCCGACACCTCACCTATTTAATACATACGTACAATCACGCCTGTATTCCCAAGCGTGGTAGGCAAAGCACACAAAACGTGGCGTAGACAAAACCATGATTATAACTAGAGACCGGATTATATGCAACATAAAATGCTCGAAATATGCATGCAAATATGCACGAAAAATGCTCTAAATATGCATGAAAAGTGTCAAAATATGCAAAATATTTTAGTATAAAAATGATTTTTTTCAGTTTTTTGGTGTAAAATGAAACATTAATTATGTTTAACTGTATCCATTGTGTATCCATTAACAATTTCTGTAATATTTAATGCTTGATTTCTAACATGTAAAAAAAAAACACATTGAGAATTGGGGATTGACCTCGGTGTTTCTTAAAAATTTTGTGTCTGAATCAACAATTGAAAACAATTTCCTAATCAGATAAACACCAATCTACATTTTACCGATTTAAATCGGCAGTTTTATGCTATTTTGATATTTTCCTTCCAAATATAGTGCGAAATACTGAAAATATGCATCATCATTCGAGTTTTTCGGTAAATATGCAATAACCCTCGAAATGGGCTAAAATATGCAAATGCATATACCTATGCATATATGCAATTGCATATAATCCGGTCTCTAATTATAACTATATCACGCATTAGACCATTATCAACTACAGCTCAAACCCTATTTATAGTGGAAGACCTGTGCCCAGTAGTGGGACGGATTTAGGAAAAAATATTATTATTACAAGCTATTAAAAGAGGATGGATGTAAGAAGATTTACTAAACAGATTTATACGAGAACTGTGAATGGATGTGTTGGGAGAGGAAGACCTAGACGGACGTTCCGTGACCATATCGCGGACGTTTTAGAAACAGGTCAGGTCAAGAGTACCCGAAATCGACGAGCATGTATGAAGAGACTAATGAATGTAGATGAAGCAAAAGAAGTATGACAGGACCGCCGTAGCAAGTGGAACAAAGTGGTTTCTGCCTACCCCTGTGGGAAAGAGGCGTGACTGTATTTATGTATACATATATTAAAACAACGAGACAAACTTTCTGTGATTTGTTTACTATTTTAATTAGATAGTGAAAGGTACAGCCCCGTGTGGTGCCGGGTTAGAATAGCACCTCCCCTTTCTTCCCGTGGGTGTCATACGAAACGCTACGCAGACAAAAACATGATAATTTTACGTTTCGTAGCTACTTCCGGCATGATTTCAGGTTAAAAATCCTAGCCTGTAGCCTTAAGTGCACCTAAACCAATATCCTTAGTCGCCTCTTACAACACCCACGGAAGAAATGGAGAGGGGTTGTTCTAACCTGACACCGCACAGAACAAAAAAATGTAGGGTTTAAACAACTATTACTATTATTATAAATTTACAAACTATTTAGACTCGTAGTAACGCACTAGCAAAATGGTTTAACGATTTAAAAGCGATAGTGATTCACACGTAAATGCCTACGTTTGATAGAAAACATAAATCCGTATCAAATACTTCACATTTTCGTTTAGAACATTAATAATGTAAACGTCCCTGTGCTCGACACGGACCCAATACTTGGCACTTGCCACCTTATGTCATAGTAACGCAGGTGACAGATGGGCGTCATCTACTGGGCGTTGAGGCGTCGAGCATTGGTACTTTTGCGATCACGAACTACATAGATAGGTTACATACACACGGTTCACGCCAGTATTCCCAAATGGAATAGGCAGAGCACACAAAACGCTCCATAGGTAAAACCGTGGCTACTTATTTCACGTTGGCTAGTTCTGGCATATTTTAGGGTTTAAGTTGGCAGGTACAATAGTGACAGGTTGCTAGCCTGTCGCCTAAATCATAACTAAACCTATTTCCTTAGTCAACTCTAACAACACCCATGGCAAGAAATGGAGAGGTATTATTTTAAACTCGACACTGCTCGGTGATTATAATCTAAACCGTATAAATACGATATTAATCATAGAGTTCCAAAAAATGTTTACTTAAATAGGAAAATGATTGGTGCTTTACCTATTTTTTTAATCGTCACGCTACCAAAAAAAACGCTTTTAAAATAATAACAGTGTGTTAAATGTATCTTTTGTTCAACAAACCTTGATAGTTGTAATTCGTAGCTCTTTGGGACGTTTATGTAATTTACTGCTAGAATTAACTTTGATATAGTATACCTTGACCAGTTAATATGTTACTGGATAAAACTCTGTCATAGTTAGCAATAAAAAAATTATTTACACCTGTTCGAGAGTCAAAATTAGCAGTTTCGTAGAATTATAGCTAGCATATTTTAAACATAAAACTACCGTAATTCATGTGCTCTGCCTACCCCTTTTGGGAATACAGGCGTGAGAATATGTATGTATGTATGTAACTACCGTGAGACTCACTCATAGTGAAATAAACGGATCTACTCACGTTTTTTTTATATCGAGACTCTCGATAGGTTTCGGGTCAATTCGTGACCCATTATCTGGAGCTACGCGCCACTGCATATACATCACGTATCTGTATTCCCAGAGCACACGAATTTCATGGCCATTTTTAGCATACTTTTTTAGGTGTTGATAAGGCAGGTATGATAATGACGGGTTGATAGCCTGTCGCCTAAAAATACCTTAAACTGTTCTTTCAGTCGTCTATTACGACATCCACGGAAAAATGTTATTCTAAACCCGAGCAACCCTTAAAAGCTATTTGCCGTATTACAGTAATTTATAAAAGTCACCACATTACATTACCTCTACAATGTCATCACTCATTCAAAGATAATGTCTTTAGAATTGATGTACTTACGTGATTACCAAAAAACCTTCGAATCAGATCGTCAACTTAAAATGTCTCCTTGACAACGATGTAACAAGCTAATTGCCAATTAAAAGTAAGAAATTTAAAGTCCTTAATAAATTGTCGATTTAATAATAACTGTTACAAAAGTTTCTATTTCTTTATGACTGTGATAGAAACACACTTCTCTCATATTTATTGTTAAAGCTAGACTTGGTATTAGTAATTTTTATTAATTCGGTAAAAAAGCTCTGGATCGCGGTTGAAGCATTGCCTTAATTAAAGCCGAATAAAAAATAAAAAATACGTGATTAAGTCCCGCTGAATGCGAATTAATATGACTGAGAATCAGGAAAGTTCAAATATTTCATCTCCAAATCATAACATAAAAATTTTGGTACCTGATGATGAATGAATTTTAACGCATTTTCTATCTAAACAACTCCTAGGCGAACACTATCATGAACTATCATCTATTCCATCTACAAATTTAGCACCAATCGTCTGTTTTAATGCTATTTGCTATATTCCGAGACGTCGCGTTATTTAAGAAGAATCTTCAATGGAATTGTAAATTTTCTTTGTGGTCTGTGCTTTACAGTCGGCCAAACTGTCGATTTATAAGACAATTAGACGTGCCAAAGGTGAAAGTTCGAAGCCGACGACGACATTGCAATTTACTGATTTATACAGGGTGGTCGGAAATCGAACGTGAATATTTTAACCAGTGGTCGTGTAAAGGAAAGGGTTAGTGTATTGTGGGCGACGGGCTAGCAACCTGTCACTGCAACATCACGTTTAACCATCTGATTGCCCTGAAATTGCTAAACGTGGCACTGGATTTTTGAATTCCTGTGCCCTGCCTACCCCTCTTGGGAATACAGGCGTGAGAATATGTGTATGTATGTATCTGGAGCTATGCGCCTTGGCGGCGGATAGACGCGCACTGCGCACTACCGCTCTTTCCGTGCGACTGCTTGACACAACTGACAGCGGTTCACAACTATCCACTTGAAGCCACCACATTCACTATTATTGTTAAACGTCAGGTAGCACACAACACTAACAACAATTTTGCCTCTAAAGGCTCGTTGACACTGACCACAGGCGCAGTACGAGTATTAAGAACAGTTTTACAGTTCTGGATAACCTACTACCCACTATCCCTATTAGAATTCGGATGCCAACTGAGTACCGCACTTTTTTCTTTTCTTTTGGCCACTGAGATCGTTCACAGTGGTGCATGTCGTCAGATTCCAAATGGTACCTTAACGATATTTAAAACAGTTGAACTCCCAAAGGTTGACAGCCCCTATCAAAGGGGTCGCCAACCTTCACATCAAACACTTGAAATTAATTGGTTTATGGTAGAATGATAGTAATATTCGGTATGTTTGTCTGTTGGCTTTGATGGTCAAAGGATTGATTTGAAGGCAGGGAGGGAAACAATTGTAACTCCAATTTCAATTGTGGCACGAGCTGAAGAAGTTGTAACGGCAAGCAAAGTTTGTTTTCTAGGTATTAATATTATGCATGGGGGCAACCACAGGGAGGTACCAAAAGTTATTGTCTACTGTACTTATTTCGGATTTAGTCTTTTTTACATACAATCACGCCTGTGTTCCCAAATAGAGTAGGCAGAGCACACGAAACGTGACAGCCAAAACCATGATTATGACTATATCACGCTTTGCAGCCACTTTAAACATAGTTTTAGGTTTGCAAAGATGGAAGAGGTAGATTAGTGGCAGGTTGCTAGCCTGTCGCCTAAAGCATACACAAACCCGTGTGGTGTCGGGTTTAGAATAACACCTCTCCATTTCTTCCGGGGATGTCCTAAGAGACGACTAAGGAAACATGTTAAGGTACATTTTAGGCGACAGGCTAGCAGCCTCTGACTATAATACCTGCCAACTCAAAACGTAAAAGTATGTGCTAGAAATGGCCACAGTATTGTCTATGTAGCATTTCGCCTGCCTACTTAACTCCATTATTGAATACAGGCATAACACAACAAGTATACCCCTGTTAATCATCACCGAGGATTCTGTAACGTCTTGTATATCTGTCGATCGCAATGCACAACCACATAGCACTCACTTAAAGCTTTTCTTCAACCTAACGAAATTTTTTGTATTGCTTTATTTATCCAATGACTGCACTCTCCGAATACTTCCGCGTCCCTTTGAATGGGTTTCCCGAAAGGACATTTAGTGGAACGCGGAATGACTGGCAATTTTGGAGCGAGCTCTCGCTTTAGTTTGCGGTATTTTTTTCAATACAATATGGCGTCTGTAGTTTGCGGTGTTCAGTGTTGCCCGCTTAGTCAATGTTTTTAAATCTAGTGGCCCTTGAAACCCACAACTAAGGAAAATTGTTTAAGGTGCCTAGGTTTTAGGTGACAGGTTAGCAACCCGTCACTATTGTAAGTTAACTTTATTGTGCAAATGGAAAAAATATACTACACATGATATCAATAAAAGGTCGAAGTACACAGGTGGACTTATCACTTAAGTAAACTTTTACGGCCAACCTTTGAGAAACAGAGAGAAAACTGAATTGAGACCGATAAAAAGCGAGGCTTCAATGAACATGATGAAGTACAGTCCATTAACAAACGCTGGAATATTCACTGTGATTGAATTTAGGATAACCCTACTTACTGTAGTTTAGCCGTTAGGTTCCCAACTAGGGTTCACGAGACAGTTGATTGATGCGGCTACAACGGAAACAGACTGATATCAGGATACTTAATCAAATTATCGAGGGCCTAAAATTAACCTAGTGATTAAATGAACCTAAGTTAGGAAACTTTTGTTCCGTGTGGTTTTGAATAACACCTCTCCATTTTCTTCCGTGGACATCGTTTGTTCTCCACAATAAAAAAAATCACGTTGTTTTATGCTTTAATTTGTTTCACTTTGTGTTGAGTAGTGTCATTTCAGTGAAAGATACAAATTGAAAAATTTGAATATGAAAGTGAACCTTTACATTTATTTAATACCTAGTATCATGACGCATTATTATTTGCTGCCCTTGGTTAACAAAAACGATAATTGTAGGAGAATTATCGTACTTTTTAGAAATTGAGGTAAAAGTAATTTACCCTCCCATAACATTTCTTTGAAAACTTATCAAGCAAAAACACATTTTCTTACGAAACTGTCAAGACACCGTACATTAATAAAATTACTTCTAGTTGGCTGCAGAAAAGGTTGCCGATCTATGAAATGTAATAAAGTTTGAGTGAATGTTATTAATCATACATAATGTTTTTGCGCGAGCCTGATGGTGTAGTTGAGGTAAACTTGGGTAGATGTTAGGCGAAAATACATGAATATTAACAAATTCGTGGATGGACTTTTTTAGTATACCTAAGATGGATCAATCTTCGTAAAAACGAAAGAATTCTTGTTTAATTGTTCGCACGTTGTCGCTTTTTAATTTTTACTGTCTTTAAGGCGAACATTGGTATCAAACACTAAATAACGTATTTTGACATCAAACACATTTATTTTCTCAAAATTAACACATTGAAAGAAATTCAAAAAATGCTTGGTCGATTTACAAATTCTTGCTGCTGTACAATTTTGATATTTTATTTATCGCCTGCTAAAGTCTGTATTAAAATTTTAAATCGTCAACTTTCAATATGGTTTGAAGTTCATTTTTGGTTTTCTGGCAGATTTATTGTCTCGTGGTACCTACTAGTTTGTGATGTCCAATAAATAATATTGTCAGAGTGTCACCAAGAGTGAGTCTCACGGTTGTTTTATGTTTAATGATTTTATGATTTTTTTTCTTATACGACGATCATTTTGTGAATTTATTACGTTTAGACATATTGAATACTAGCTGTTGCCCGCGGCTTCGCACGCGTTAAATTCGGGCTAACAAAGAAGAGATTTCGGAATTATTAGTTGGAAGCGCCCGGGTCAAAATTCTTTTCGTTGTCTTAAACCTTGTCCCCGATTGATATTTAATATTTTTGACTACTTCAACCATATAAGACCCAC
>BHDV01038863.1:0-35796 GCA_005406045.1 Adoxophyes honmai | reverse complement strand
ACTCGACCCCCTCCCCCCCTAAAACACCTCACGTAATTTATGGACGCCCCCTTAGATAAAGGTCACTATTTTATCTCTTAACGTAAACACTATGCTGGAAGTGGCTGCGAATCGTGGTTTTGTACAAGTATCTGTGTTTCTTGTGCTCTGCCTACCCCAATTGGCAATACGGTATGTATGTACATGTGTATTTATGAATGAATGTAAGTATGTATGTCATTTGCGAGTAAAATACTGACAGGCTGCTTACCTATCGCTGAAAACATACTTTTTAGGCAACGGAAGCAGAGGGTGTAATTGAGAACCCAAACAAACCTCGTCGAAGAAATATTGAGTATAAATACCTAACAAGATTTCTTGTGCTAAAGTGGAATTTTACCCTGATATCTTGTAGTTAGATTCCCTTATTAAAAACCGTAAGGTCTTGAAAAGCAACAGTGCCAACGAACTCGATACCAATTAAAAAACACCAAACAACCTTTTCAAGTCGACTCTGTCCAATCATTTCATGACTATTCAGACGGAAAGTACATCTGATTGGTTTCGTTTGCGATTATGATTGGTAACGAGATTAAAAAATCTGCTACGCATGTATTTGTCAGGATATGAATGGAAGGGTATATAATACGCTGTGCAGTATTGAGATTTTGTAAGAGGATAATATTTTTATGAGATTGAATTCGCTTTTAGGGGTTGCTATACCTAGTCGGCAAGTTAAGAGTGTTGTAAAGAGGGTAGCTTGAAGTGCACTAGCTAAAGGTATGGTGGTTGTACGTGTACGTGGTCGCTCGTGACTCTATAAATTTATGAAAACTATAGTATTAAATAAACACGTTTCATATTTTTACAAATATATTCGAGTCAGCTTAGAAATAACTTACAATAATTTCTTTTTGACTGTATCGTAACACGCGAAGTAGTGCTGACACGATCTTAAAAACCTTTAAAACAAATATCGTTCTAGAATGTTTTGAATATTTAAAATCTACTCAAAATATCTGCTACGTGCCAGTATGTTAAAACGACAGGCTTTTTAGCTATAAAGCCACCGTCGTCTCCGAATCTCTTAATTTGAGATCTAAATTGTTTTTTTTTTTAGACGCATACATACATAGAATCACGCCTGTATTCCCAAACGGGGCAAGCCGAATACTAGAAACGTGACATAGATAGGGCCATTATTATTTCACGATTCGCAGCCACTTCTAATATAATTTTAGGTTTAAAATCAGATGGAAGAGGTGATAACAATAGTGACAGATTGCTAGCCTGTCGCCTAAAACATACCTAAATATGTTGTTAGTCGCCTTTGACGTCATCTACGGAAGAAATAGAGATCTATCACAACACTACATATTCTGCTGATTTGTTTTTAATAGAGAACATTGTATTGTATGTTAGTTGGTTCATATTTCACCAACTGGGTGAGAACCAAAAAGTTGCACCTGCGTTAAAGTGCGTTAAATCGTGATTATAATAATTACATCAAACTTTTCCGTTGTGACACGAAAATTAGCTATACGTTTATACGTCTACCAGAATTTAAGACGTAGTTAGGTAGTTTGGTAAAAATATCTTCGATTTTCACCACACCACACCAAGCTAGTTGAGTGAAATAAGAGCGGGCACCAAAAAGTTGCATTCGCATTAAGATGCTTTAAGTCGTAGTTAAAAATTCTGGTAGACGTATAAACGTATAGCTAATTTTCGTGTCACAACGGAAAAGTTTGATGTAATTATAATCGCTATTTAACGCAGGTGCAACTTTTTGGTTCTCACCCAACTACGCTTCAACTAGCAATTGAGGATTAAAAAGATTGAACATAAAGTCCTTGCTACACTGGAATCCAGTCGGTAATGTACACAATGACGAGATAGCAATCCACGCCGGAACCGGCCGCTCAGTGTGTCTCCGGCGGTTTGCAAGCTCGGTCGTACACCGAACGCGGTGAAAAGTTTTCGTGAAAAGTGAAAAGTGAATAAAAGTGGAGTGTAAATTTTAGGAGGTTTTGTGCATTTTGGAGGTTTAATGGTAATTTTTTGAAATTGTTTTGATTTGATAGTTGGCGGAGATTTTTTATATTGGTCAGTGGTTTTGGGTTATTGCTGAAGGAATTGTTTGAAGTAAAAAGTGCAACTATTTCACGAATTTTTGAAATGTTATTTACGCGTCTCGAGCTGTGATCGACCGGTTTTATCTTTTAGTCTTCACAATGAGAACTTTATTAAGTTATGGTCAAAGAAAAAAAAGTATTTTACTTAAAAAAAAATAACTTGTATTTTTTTATCAGTCGGTTTAAAACAACGGTTAAAACTAGTGACTGAAAATATTATTAATTAGGAAAAGAAATAAACTAGCACAATTAGGGAATTGATATAATTTACGACGGTGTTTTGTAACGCAACAGCGACGGTGCACACTGCTCGTCTATTCGCAGCCGTCACGGCTCTCTTTGATGGGTTACGAATTTACCCAAAACATGTCGAGCTAATCTCGATAAAAAGACTTTCATATTCGTTTTATATCACTATGAGTCTATGGGTCTTACGGCAGTTTTAGGAATTATACGTCTTTATTATAATGTTTACCCGTGTGGTGCCGGGTTAGAATAGCACCTCCCCCTTTCTTCCCGTGGGTGTCGTAAGATTCGACTCTGGGAAAGGGTTAGTGTATTGTGGGCGATGGGCTAGCAACCTGTCACTGCAATATCACGTTTAACCATCTGCATACCCTGAAATTGCTAGACGTGGCACTGAGTTTTTGAATTCATGTGCTCTGCCTACCCCTTTTGGGAATACAGGCGTGAGAATATGTATGTATGTAATGTATGTATGTATTATAATGTTTAAACCTAAAATGGCTACTAAACCTATTAACTATTATCTATTCTGTGACTAAACGTGAAACAGTCATGGTTTTGTCTATGTAACGTTTCATGGGCTATGTGTTTAGGTATATATGTCGCAGGCGGATTGTATAAACCGCCGTTTTACATAACGGCTAGGCGTTTTGCAAAACAGCGCCGTTTTGTAATGCGGCGACTCAACGTTCAGCCGGATTGTTATTGCGATACGTTCTTCAATAAGGCGGCCCATGTTTGGCCGCATTGAACTGCTACTAAAATTGTAGGGTAACAATACTTAATAAAATAAAGAATGCTAAATAAAATAAATATAAATAAAATAAACTAACCTAACCTAACCTAATCTAATGTAATCTAACCTAACCTAACCTATTAAAACCTCTAAATCCTCTACTGTTTATGTTAGGCAGCGCCACGAGTGTTAAAAATCTGAACTAAAAATGACAAAGTGGCGGCTAATCCCTCGCCGTATTACATTCTGCCTAGCCGTAATGAATAACGTTTAGCACCGAATTCATTCCGGCGGTTTTTTATTCAGCCGCAGTCAATCCGGCTAAACGTTGAGCCGCCGCATTACAAAACGGCGCTGTTTTGCAAAACGGCTAGGCGTAATGTAAAACGGCGGATTTTACAATCCGCCTTCGACATATACATATGTAAGTCTTCCACAAGATAAACATTCTGCATACAGTTTTTCTTTACAAAGAACTTATAAACTTGTAACATATACTGTCTTTATCCAACTATTGTTAGTGATAAGGATAGACGTTGACGGCTCGAGCTCGACATTTTTCACGTTCCTGAGGGAAACGTTGTCTTCAACTTGTATGGACTTGTTTCAAGTCACAAAAAAATTTAAGGACCAATTTTTTTTCGGCGACGTTTGCGAAGGCGTTTTTTCTATTTCCGATTATGAGAGAGGTTGAAAGTGGTTTTATAGGGTTGCAAAGGAAAATAGGAACCATTATAAGTTCAGTCTTCAGAAGACTGACAAAACAAATCTATACGGGGAATGTGGATGGGTGCAGTGGGAGGGGAAGACCTAGACGGACGTTCCGTGACCAAATCGCGGACGTATTAGAAACAGGTCAGGTCAAGAGTACCCGAAACCGACGAGCATGTATGAGGAGACTGATGAATGTGGATGAAGCAAAAGAGGTATGTCAGGATCGTAGCGAGTGGAACAAAGTAGTCTCTGCCTACCCCTATGGGAAAGAGGCGTGACGATATGTATGTATGTATGTATGTATTATAAGTTCACTTGTTTATTTTATCTGATTGACAATACCCTTTTTCTTAAGAACACGTGGAGACGTAACATTAAAAATGATAATAAACACCCAGGTCAGCGGTTGTTGTAAGCAATGTAAAAAATCAAATAAAAGCCGAAAAGCATAACTCTGTATAAATTTACATCTTTCGAAACATTTTGCAATTACAAACAAACCATGGTAGTTTTTTCGCTTGTCGCATATAAAAGGTATGTTAAAGGGGTGTTTATTCTAAAACACTCTACGGGATTTTTTTCGTTAAAGTAATTTTGTTGCCCGTTAATTGAAATTATTTACATACATTATCATCATCATCATCATCATCAGCCTATATACGTCCCACTGCAGGGCACAGGCCTCCTCTCAGTATGAGAGGGCTTGGGCGATAGTTCCCACGCGGGCCCATTGCGGATTGGGAACTTCACACACAACGTTGAATTACTTCGTCGCTGTGTGTAGGTTTCCTCACGATGTTTTCCTTCACCGAATAGCTCGTGATAAATATCAAATTTGATATCGCACATAAATTCCAAAAAATTCAGAGGTGCGAGCCCGTGGTTTGAACCCACGACCCTCTGCTTGAGAGGCCACAGTTCAAACCGCTGTGCTATCACGGCTACTACATACATTATACACACATATAATCATTAATCAAGCTTGTGTAGCAAATACAGTAGACAGAGCACACGAAACGTGACAGAGGCAAAATCCTGGCTATTCACATAATTTTAGGTTTAGTAAACCAATGGAAGTGGTACAATAGTGGCAGGTTGCTAGCCAGTCGCCTGAAGCATACCTAAACCTAAACCCTTAATCCCCGCTTACGATATCCACGGAAGAAATAGACATTTGTTATTCCATCTCGATACCACGCAAGTTGAAATAATCTATCAACAATATTTGAGATACTTTCTCTCCATGATGCGTAGTTTTGTCCTGTATTTTCTTGCTAGGAAACTCCCGCTCTTGTTAATTGAATGTATCGTTGGCAAAGTTAATTATGTATCACTTAATGGAAGAGCAACACGTTTGTGATCATTAATTTAAGGACATGTGTGTCGTAACGTCGAGACACGCTGTCGTTTGCTGAATTAAGGCATTAGATTTTGACTAAAGAAAGCTGAGAATCGACAATAAATAAAATGGTCTTACATGAATATTACTTCGTGTCTCTTTTGCGGGCATACAACATTTAACATTTAAAGATTTGTGTACTCTGTTTATTTTAAGATTTGAAATTTCAACGGAAAAATTGGAATTTTTCTCTGGAACCCATAGGTATAACTAGATAATTATGATTATATAATACTAGCTTTCCGCCCGCGGCTTCGCCCGCGTGGAACTCGATTACATTGTGGTATAAAGCACAACTATAAGAAAACTTCTCGTTTCAAACGACACACAGCGCCATCGATCTATGATCTATCGATCGGTCATCGATTGATATCGATCTATCATCGATCGATATCGATCTATCAACCAAACTATATTTTTGTTTTCCCTCGGGAACATACATTTTTTTCCGGGATAAAAAGTAGCCTATTATTTAATCCGGACTTCTATCTTTACGTCTGCAAAATTTCAAAGCAATCGGTTCAGAAGATACGACGTGAAAGCGGAACAAACAAACAAACAAACAAACAAACTCACTTTCTGACTTATAATATTAGTAAGGATAAGGATAAGGATAAGGATGTATCCCATAACCAGCATGAATACAGGGGTATGCAAAGCAAATAGGGTAGGCAGAGCTTACAACATCATGACTATTTCACGTTTCACCGCCATTAGTATTATCTTTTGTTGATCAGATGAAAGATATCATAATAGGGACAGGTTGCTAGCCTGTCATCTAAGACATACTTAAATATTACCTGAGTCATCTTTTTGTGGCACCTAGAGAAAAAATTAAGCGGTTTTATTTCAACCCGAAAGAACTACAAAATAACTACAAAAGACAGTAATGTGTTTTAGAAGTATCCCTATTTCTTATTAAGGGCCGGCGCTCACTGCCGGCATGGCACAGGACGGCACGGTAAGTTGTGCTGCAGCATCCAAAAGAATAACCCGTGGAATGCTTCGGCACGCTGTGGTATGCCGCGGCCTCTCTCAGCATCGTTGTATCAAAATAAAGTACTTAACATGAGTTCTAAACTCATAGTAATAAGATTAAAATAGTTTTATCAGTAACGAAATCCTTTGCCATAACCCGCCGTGCCATGCCGGCAGTCAGCGCCGGCCCTAAGGTACTTATTTAGTACCCAGGCCATTTTACGCCCATTGCGACGAAAAAGAGAAATACCGACTTTGCTAGACGCTAGCTTAAATTTATGGACTCCGCAACTACGTTCATTTGTTCGGCAGATTTTCGATTTGTGGTATTTTGTATTTCGACATGTGATTACTGTTTACTTGAGGTAATATAGCAAAGAGTAACAATGTCAAACTTGGAAAAGTTAATGTTAGAAGTTTGCCAATTTAGGAGCCGATAAATTTGTGTTTGTACTGCGGGACCAACTAGACTTGTGGTACTAAGGACCGATTTAGCCGAACGAGAATAAATTTAACATACAACATACAATCACGCCTGTGTTCCCAAATAGGGTAGGCAGAGCACACGAAACGTAACACAGTCAAAACCATATTATGACTACATCACGCTTCGCAGCCACTTCTAGCGTAGTTTTAGATTTGCAAAGACGGAAGAGGTAGAATAGTGACAGGTTGCTAGTCTGTCGTCTAAAGCATACCTAAACCGATTTCCTTAGACTACTCTTACGACATCCACAAAAGAAATGAGGTGTTATTTTGGAACCGATACCAATAACTAAGTGAAATTTCCGGAGTTTTTAAATTTTGTGTTCTAGTCTAGTTTGAACGGCTTTATACTAGAAGTGGCCATGAAATGTGAAATAGTCATGCTTTTGTCTATATGTACGGTCAGGGACTTTAATTCATGAGCCACCATAGAACCTTCTCAAAGACAAAATCATAACGATTTCCCTTAATAATTAATGGGATGTCACTATGACTTCTACTGTGAATTGGTTCCATGGTGGCTCATGAATTAAAGTCCTTGACTGTACGTCTATGCTCTGTCTTCCCCGTTTAGGAGAGACGTGATAGGCGTGTACGATGATATCTCCCAAACCTAACAAAAAACAGTACACACTTTTGACCAAAGAAACATCCTCACCTCTTTTTGTATCCTATAAAAATACAACCAAAATTGACGAGTTAATTTGCAAAGGTCCCACTCAAACTACGTCCACGGCCGATGACGTCTTAAGATATGGACGGGCTGATTTCAAATTGGTATGCCTTGTTGAATTTCTGACAGCTCCAAATGGAGTGCCTTCAAACGTTTGCTTTTGTTCATGTCGAGAGGATGCCGTGATTTCAAATTGGATGATTGCGAATAGCGAATTATGTTTACTGCGGATATAACAACAAACTGAGGCCCTGCGGAGATGACAGACTATCCGCGACGGACTTTTTAGTCTGTGAAAATAGAACCTATTTATATGCAGTAACGCCTAGCGCAAAGTCAAGCGCATAATGCGTAGAATTCATGCAGACTATTTGTGCTGCTCCTGACTGGTATTACTAGCTGTTGCCTAAAAATCCGTCTTCGTACAGTCGCGAACCGGGATTGTTGAGCCACTTGCCTCTGTTCACAATCTAGACGTGTAATCAATGACAGATGTGACCGACTAGATTTATTAGCTATTGCATTAGTACCTATTACACGACCAAGTTACAAAGATAGGTAAGTGGCTCAACAATCCCGGTTCGCGATGGTACCTTGTTTGCTTACTTTTGCTTTGTCGTTTGCACTTTTTTTCTTGATTTTCTTTAATGAATAGCTCACGTAGGCTTGACAACACACGCGAGTCGTTCTGCGCGGGATAGACTAGCTGTCACTTACTGACTTCTCTAGTTAGACAGTGACAAGTATAGTCAATCTTGCGCGCCAGTCAATCCGTTGTGTTTCTGGTTGATAAACCCATCAGATAAAAACCTAATTCACCGACTTAACATAATCATGGATGTCATAAGTAGCCGACTAAGGAAAGGTTTGGCCGTGCTTTATGCGACAACCTGAGACTCTGATATTAATACCTCTTTCATATTATGTTTAAACTAGCTTTCCGCCCGCGGCTCCGCCCGCGTGGAACTCGGTTATATTGCGGTATAAAGCACAACTATAAGAAAACTTCGATCTATCATCTATCGATCGGTTATCGATTGATATCGATCTATCGTCGATCGATATCGATCTATCAAGCAAACTATATTTTTGTTTTCCCTCGGGAACATTAATTTTTTCCGGGATAAAAAGTAGCCTATGTCACTCTCCGTGCTCTAAACTATCTCTACCTAAAAAATCATGTCAATCCATCGCTCCGTTTAGCCGTGAAAGACGGACAAACGAACAAACAAACAAACAAACAAACAAACAAACAAACAGACAAACAAACACACTTTCACATTTATATATTGGTACGGATTATGCTGGAAAAGGCTACGAAGCATGAAATATCTAGTGATGATTTTGTCTATGTAATGTTTTGTATGAACTACCTAACCCTTTTGAGAACATAGGCGTGAATAACACTGCAAGATAACGTGCAGTACATAAAACGCTATCAATCTCGCTACTGCGAAGCTGTAACACTTAGCAATAAAGTTAGATAAAAACACCTTTAAAAGAACGAACATTTTCTTAAAAACCGTTAAAGCCACAGACTTATATCGAAATAGATGACTCAAGTGTATGTACCTCGCGTGCCAAAAGGGAGAGCAATGCTCTTCCTTTGACGCAATTTCATTTAGTTTCGTCCCACCTAAGATTAGGTTTGACTGCCTAGAGACAGGACTTGAATAAGGCGGCGTCACCTTTAAATCGGTTTCACTCGGACTGTCAATTCCATCCACTAAAGCGGTTATGTGACGTTACAGTAGGTAAATAAAAAGTGGCGCGTTTATGCATAAGCATAAAGCATTTTCTTGTCGTTAAAAAAAAAGGTAGATAAAAAGTGCCACGCTTGGTTTTCATACTGCAGGAACTCGCGGTATCTATTTCGATATAAGTCTGTGCACAAATCCTTTAAAAGAACGAAGATTTTCTTAAAAACCTTTTAAGCGCTCTTACGTCGTTCCAAGATAGTGATTTAGAGACCAGAAAACTGCTATTACTAATCTCAGCGTAAATAACATTTTACAGCCCTCTTGTGCCGGCAAAATGTTTTTACTGTCCCATTCGGCATTACAGCCGGTTTTAAATCACCTGAACACTCACGTAAAAGAAGCCGTAAATTTAATTTTGAATTAATCAAGTAATAAATCGTTGAGTTTTAATTATAGCTTGTAGCTTGTAATTAATATCGCGAACTTTGCATTCGGGAGGTGGGAATTGGTAGGCAATTTGTAAGTAGATGCTTGCGTTAGTAAACTAAATAAGCGAGAAAGGAGCTGGTTTTTGGTACGAGTACCTACACAGGTCTTATGTTAAATCGATTTGGCAGGATAGAGTTTTTTTTTAGTTTTTGTTACGGCTAATAGACGTAGAAAAGAATCGCCAAGATGTAATAATAGAAAATAGTGCATTAAGTTGCAATAATACGAGTACCTTATTACAAATACAATTCAAAGTAGGTTTAAATATGAGATGTAAATCAAATCAAAAATAAAAACAAATATGTAAATCAAACACAGATAAGTACTGTAACGACCAAAAATAGTAACAATTATTTAGTCTGTCGTCTAAAGCATACCTAACTCTATTTCTATTAGTACGGAAGAAATGAAGAGGTGTCATTCAAAAATGCTACTTGGGGAAAAATGAGGAGTGTAAACTTTCGATTATAATACTAGTAGCATAATCTTAAATTTGTTGTTATATTAAAGCGGCATGTATGAGGAAATTAATGAATGTAGATGAAGCAAAAGGGTCAGGGTCTTAGCGAGTGGAACAATGCAGTCTCTGCCCCCTGTGGGAAAGAGGCGTGACGTTATGTATGTATGTATTAAAGCGGCAATTACACCGATACGTTCGATGCTGCTTACATGCGATGACCGCAATAGTGTAAAGCCAAGGATACACTAGGGGACAAATATTCCACGACATTGTGTCGGCGACATGTCAAGCGAAGTCGGCCGATTTCGCCTGACATATCTGGCGACATCACGTGATTTATATCCGCGTATATACACGTGTCGCACGACATGTCGAGCGAAGTCCGGCAACGTCGCGCTACTTCGCCCGACGTTGCTGGGGACACGTTTCGCGGGACATTTGTCCCCTAGTGTATCCTTGGCTTAAAGAACATGGTAGCTGTCATAACCAGACTAGACGGCAGCGGCCGGTGGACATTCTAATATAATGACGTTCTTTGACCGAAGTAGTTTAGAATTCCTAACAATCAGTACGCCGCTAACACTTTTCTTTTCAATGCCATTCACAGCATACTATGAATAAAGTTTATTAGGTATAATTCACGAACTGATCGAAATCCATCCCAGAACAGGTGCCAAATCTTCCAAACTGATGCTTATTTATCTCAGTATCGATTTTCCGTGAGAAATGGGGTTATTATCAATCTTATCTACATCGCGGAATGTTTTCAAAGTTTAGCGCATAAATATTCCAAAAATTCCAAATTAGTATCATTTTACAAGTTTTTGCCAGGGGAGATCCACTGCGCATTTTAGGTACGCTAAAGGCGGTTTAGGTATCGTAAAAGGTCCAAGGCAAGCAGACGGTAGATAAAGACATTTGACGAAGGATTTGCTTAAAGGGACTTTATTAAAAATATTTTTCTTTCATAGACTTGTACGGCATACGGTTTGGTTGATCACGATCGCAAGCGTATTTAACCGAATGTTCTACGCCTTACATTCGGCAGATGAGTCGCGACACTTTGAGTTACTATCCCTTTAAAATGCACTGCTATATTTGCATCTATTTCGCTGTATCCAGTTAATTAACGCCACAAAATTACGCTTCATTTATAGCTAATTAAGCCTCCCTTAATAGAGTTCATCGAATTTTTCTAATTACACGAATATCGAAGTACGAGGCCGGATATTGTATTCGGTGAATTTTCTCCATCAGAATAAGGTCTTGATTGCAATTATGCTCTTATTCTAATATTGGATGTGATGGCAATTATTTACATTTACGGTTTATCGTGTCAATCCCCCTGCAGGGCAAAGTTTAAGGAACTGTTTAAAATGAAACTCTGTAGTTAATTGATTGTTTTTGTATGGGAAATAGATTCAGTATACAAGCCAAAATTGGACCTATGGTTATTAACTTTCATTGCTACTAATAACTTCAAGAATAAGTAGTTTAAGTCTGTCACATATTATTATCTCGTTCCCACGGTGTGGTATGTCTTCTTTATGTATTTATCTGTTTATTATTGTGTATTCATACAAATATATTGCTCATAATTTTGGAAAAAAACAGAGGCTCACTAGAATTCGAACAACGACCCTCGGCATGAGAGGCCGCAGATCAGACCGCTAGGCTACAACAGCTTTTTAGGTTGTAATAATTTTAAACAAAAAAAAACCGACTTCAAATTAGCAATATTTTGAAAAAATTCTGTTTACTGAATGTAAAATCTTGACTTCTTCAACAAATTACCGAAAACGCCGTACATCTCCATATAAAATTTGAAGAGTTTCCTCGATTTCTCCAAGATTCCATCATTAGATCCTGGTGTCGTGCCAATGGGACCAATTTCGAGTTATACCCTATCGATTAAAAAAAAATTTTTGAAAATCGGTCCACTGGTCTCCGAGCTATCGAGTAACATACACACAAAAAAAAAAAAAAAATTAGGTCGAATTGAGAACCTCCTCTTTTTGAAGTCGGTTAAAAAAACATTTAGATCTTATTGTTGGCACTGTAAACTTGACAACTCAATCGGTTGATAGACAAACAAATTTATCAACAACTTGCAACTTTACTGGTAAACAATGTAACTTTATAATTTAATAAAGAAAAGGGACAAAGCGCTTGGAGAGTTAGATTGTGTTTCTTGTTGTCAATAACAGTTTTCAACCAGTATTAGAAAAAAGAGTTCTCAATTCCATTGTTATTTCAGAATTCTGCTTTAATCAAAACTAAGTTTTTATCAAGCTACTAGGCCATGAGGGGCTATTTTGCACGTCTGTTTTTTGAGTCTACCAGCGCTTCGTAAGACCATTATTGTTAAAAATATTGTTTTTGATACAATTTTTTGTATTTCCACAAATAAATTATGTTTGGAAAAGTGTAGGGACTCCCATTCAAACTACTTCGCTATAATTATCTTTCGATGCTTTAGCTTCTATGCATTAGAAGTTTCACAATTAAAAGAAAGTTGAATAAACACATTTTCGACATTACCTTTGTGACAGTTCAAGATAGTGGGCTGAGAGCTGGAATGATTTCTAATTTTATAAGACTACAAACTATGATAATCACCAATTCAACTATTCTTTACATTTATCTACACGTTCCCTTTGAGTTTTCCTGCTAAACCTATTGACATCATTTTCAACTATCCCAATGTTTACCCATTTTAGAAAAGTTTCATGAAAAATAAGGCAGTTGAAAATTGTTTTGGAGTTGCAAGATATAAGGCCTCACGCTCGCACACGCTACAAAGGCAATTCTGGAAAAATCTATAGTAACTACGCGACTGCAAAGATTCTAGTGAGCCCGAGGAATTTATCGGAATTTATATTTAAAAGATAAAACAAAAGATCAAGCTGTAGTGCCGGGTAAGGCTAGGAGACATCCTTTCATCTCGGTACGGTTTTATTGGATTTATTACCGTGACAGATTACATTTATTCATAACCGTATCGCACTTTTAGACTTTGTTTCAACTTTAAGCTTTCATTGTAAGATTGAGAGTGGTGGAAAGTTAAGTACCTACTTCTTGTTGGACCATTTCCTGTGACTTGAATGATCAGTCTTTTGAGAGGTCTGTCAAGGAAGTAACAGCTTTAGATTTCCTGCTTCGACAATATTCGCCAACGTTCTAAAAGTCACAGAATACTCTTAGTACTGGGCATTTTTCTTAGCGTTATGAACTGTCTTATTTGTCTGGACATTTTTTGTAAAATACACTCAAATGCGTATCAACTAGTTTGGGCAGTCTTAGTGTTGCATTACGGTAGGAGCTGTTCGGTAAGCTTTTTACACTTTTTTCCGTTTACTGATTATTTTAGATCTTACTTCGAATTCATTTAGCCTGTAACGTTTGACTAATACGAAGATTGTTACTTGTCTTTTATTGATTGACAAGACAATGGCGATTTTCAATAGACAAGCAAGCAATACGACATTTCGGAATACATTGTGATATAATGTAAATATGTATGTATATGTTAACGGAAATGTATATAATCCGTCATTGTATACAATTCCTAGGAAATGTATGTAATTCCTAAAATCGCACGGAAATGTGTGAAATAAATTACACATTACACATTTCCTAGGAAATCTATACATTTCCTAAAAAGCAATCGGAAATGTTCAAAAATGGCTGACGAATCACGCATCGCGCTTATGTAACAGCGATTTTATTTAGGTTAGGTTAGGTTAGGTTAGATTTATACATTTCCATCCCTGGGACACCCGCATTTCCCTGGGACACCCGCATTAACGGCAACGAGGGCGGTTCGGCTTTAGTGGGTATTCGTCCCCACTCTGGGGGGGCGAGTCCCACACACCCCCTGAGTTGTCGCCGCGATGTGGAAACAACTCGGGGATAGAGCGTAAATGCATTTCCCAACCTAAAAAAAAAAAGTTTATACATTTCCTAATACGATATTGGAATTGTATACAATTCCGAGGAAATGTATACATTTCCTAGGATATCTATGCATTAAATATTTTTTCAAACAATATTTTATACATTTCCTAAATAGTATCGGAATTGTACACATTTCCTAGGAATTGTATACAATTCCGTAATTTCATACATTTCCGGTAACATATACAAAGAGAAAACAAAATGGTGATAGAAAATAAGTGTTTCTTACACATACTTATTGTTGTATAATGAAACACACTAACTACTTTTTTTTATTAGTCTTACTAAATTTGAGGTATGACATTAAGGCTGTGATTTTGTTTCACCTTAGTATGACAGCCCTAAATTCCATTTGGCTATCTTAGCAATTTGAACTGATGCATTATGTTGCGCAACATTAACTGAGTAGGAAATACATTTTGTATCACCAATTTGATTTCATAAATAACGTAAATTACTTCATTAATATTTATTAAAAATGCGACGCCGTAATTTTTGCTCGCAAAGTAATGAATAAGCAAACAAATTTCATTTTAATAATAAACAAACGAATCGGGCTTAATGAAACGAAACTCAAGATGATAATAACATTGAATATCATTTAAACGCTTCAAACGACAACTGAGATAAAATTGAGTCGTTTCCTTAGAACAGTAAATGACAATTAGATGACTGCGAAAGAAATGAATTTATTTCAACTTTCCTTAAGTCTGGCCAGTGAGTTATGAGAATGGACGGGAAAATAAAAAATCTGAAATTTTGCATGACCAAATGATAACATTAACTATTTTTACAAAAAAATGTAAACCAGCCGCACTCCATGCACTTGATTACAAGTCAATGACTATTCTTTTTTTAAGCCTAGTATATCCCACTGTTGGGCAAAGGCCTCCTCTTTCCTCCACCACTCTTCCCTATATCGAGCATGCTCCTGCCAGTCGTCCTGAAGAGTCAAGTCCTGATATAATAAATAAATAAATAAATAATAAATAAAGTCAAGGTCATTCAAAGATCTAGAGCAGTTACTTACGTCATACGTTATTGCATTGCATGGTATTGCTGCTTGCCGTAATATGCGTGTTCTTTTGGTGCTAAGTATTTGTCACGGAAATGGATTTGTTTTAATTTATTGCATTTATATCATTGAGTCACTCTTTATTTAAGGTTTATGTAAATAAATAAAATAAATAAATATCACTGGACAATATTTACACTAATCACCTAGTCCTAAACGAGGCAACTTAATGCCTATATTACGGGTACTAGACAACGGATAAATTTACTTATATTTAGATAAACATCCAGGACTCGAAAGCAGACATTCGTATACATCATACAAACATCTGCCCCGACCGGGGATCGAACCCGGGCCTAAAGCTTCACAGTCAGGTTCTCTAACCGCTGGGCTATTCGGGATGTCTTTTAGATACTTCAAGAAAAATGTTTTACCTGTGTCAAATTTCTGTTAATAAATGTCTTTTATTATTTCTTTCTATTCTCTTTACAATCATTGTAGTCGAGCAAAAATGCGACCCGAAATTGAGAACTGTAGTAGGAAATTCCCTTTGGTCCAGTTGGTGGGATCTTCGGAAAACATACGTTTGGTGGCAGAAGTTCTATTAGATGGGTCTGTTGGGAACAGAAGTAAACTAACACACGTACGCATTGGTCAGTAAAATACTTCAAGTAATAAATACGGCAGTAGGTATAGTAATTTCCAGATCTAAAATTGTTATACTAAAAATTATAACAACTATACTATAGACCGATAGGTACTTAAAAGATGGTAAACAATCTTGACATGTCTTTTTATTGAAATACACAGTCTAAAAATGAAAATCGTTACAATTATACAATTCAATTATGAAAGTAAATGATTTTTTCATACCTAAATTGTAAAATGTAAAGATTTTGATTTATAAAGTGTATGTTTAAATAAAAAGACACGTCAAAATTGTTTACCATCTTTTAAGTACCTATCGGTCTCTAGTATAGAGACCGGATTAGGTATATGCAATCACGTATCAATCTACAAAACATCACGCCAGTATTCCCAAATGAATCCACACGACTACACGAATCGCAGCAAAGTTAAAACTATGACTATTTTACGTTACATTGCCACTTCTAACATATTTTTTAGGTTTCAAGTTAAATAAAATATAACCTTAACCTCTATCTCCTCAGTCGCTTCTTGCGATAATACCTTATATGCTTGCAATTTTAAGCTTGTAACCATTGCCTATTACGAAGCTAAAAAGTGGTGTAAAGTGATACATACATACACGCCTATATTCCCTGACGAGGTAGGCAGAGCGCACGAAAATCTACATAGTCAAAACCATGGCTATTTCTCATTTCAAAGCCACTTTCTAGCATATTTTGTAGTGTGTAGGAAATAGGATTTAAACTGTAACGACTTTGTAAATCTAGATTAACCTGTTACAAGATGATGAACGAGCAGCGAATTAATATAATTTCCTGGCAGTTTACTGAGCCATTTATCACTAATGTGTCAGTCTCTTGTTTTTTATTACTTACGCGATAAAAATGAAATGGACACTTAGAGAACTGACTTTAATTAGCTTTTGTATTGACTGTGTTGTGTCGGGATAGAATGACACTTTAACGTTTCTTCCGTGGATATAGGCGAATAGGGAGGTAGCTTTAGGTATGCTTTAGGCCAGGGTTTCTCAAACTTTCGGCTCCGCGAACCCCTATCTATAAACTTTCGGTTCCATGAACCTCTTACTTATCACAACCCCCCCCCCCTGAAAAAAATCCATTGGAAGAAAATAATGTTTTTATTTGAATAAAAAACTACCTACATCAAGTACCAAAAAAAATGTCTGTATAATATTGATGTGATGGCTGTGCTTGTTTCTTGTCGCAAATGGATTGAATGTTAGGAGTAATTTTGGGCAATTTTAACCTTAATTCTGACTCGCTATTAAGTCGATTTCTGTATTCTGATCTTGTCGCGAACCCCCTGTTGTCAAATGGCGAACCCCTAGGGGTTCGCGTACCATACTTTGAGAAGCCCTGCTTTAGGCGATAGACTAGCAACCTGTTACTGTTATATTTAAGTATACCTGCCAACTCGAAAACTAAAAAACATGCTAAAAGTGGCCGCGATGCGTTAAAAATTAGTCATGGTTTTGTCTATGTAGCGTTTCATGTGCTCTGCCCATTTGGGAATATAGGCGTAATGTATGTAATATCGACTCAAAGTTGCCCTGGCACGTTTACGGGTAAAAGAAGGAAAGAAAGAAAGACAAGACAACAATTTGACACAGATTATAACATTGAACTTATCTAAAAATACATTAGCCTAAATAAATAAATAATAATAACTTAAAGATGTGTATGCCACTTTCGTGGCAGATAACGCTGATTTTCACTGCGACCCCGGAAACTTAAAATTAGAAGAAAAATTACATTTAAGTTTAAGAGTAGGTAAGGTTAACGTCCCTGTGCTCGACACTGACCCAATACATGGCACTTGTAACCTTATGTCATAGTAAGATGGGTGTCATCTATTGGGCGTTAATGCGTCGAGAATTGGTACTTTAATTCTAAGCCCAGAGTTTTCACGATTGTCGATAACCATTGGCGATTACGATGTTATTCTGAGCCTTGTAATCGAATAGCGTTTAAATGTATAACGAAAATATAAATGCTATTCGTATGTGCAAAAAGTATATTGAAAGTTGTTGTTATTCTTCGCAACACGCGTCCAGGAAATAGTTTGCGTGACGCCCCGGTGTAAGTTTTTTAGCGCACGGGAAAATGTTTTTCTAGTGATTTACTGTGTATCATTATCGATAAATAGAAAATATCGATGATAAAAAGAACTGCATTCAATTCGGTGCTTAAGATCTTTCATTTTGTCTTTATTTATACGTACATACGTCACGCCTGTATACCCAAATGGCAGCACACGAAATGTCACATAGACAGAACTGCGATTTTAGTAGACCGAAGTCAGAGTGGTGGATGAGTAAAAAAAATCGAGATGAACGGAAAACATGGGGGAGACTCTTTCCCAGCAGTGGGACGCAATCCCAGGCGGTTAGGTACTTTACAAAGAAAAGAAGTTATCACAGTTTAAAACCATTACGCAGATAAAATAATAGTGTGGAAGAATAGCGAACAACTATAGGCAGTAAGATAAAAAAAGTATTTATTTTCAACTTTCACAGGTTATCGATATTTTATCGATATGTTACGTGTATCGAAACTTCGCGTAACTAATAATAGAATCACCAAACAAGTTTAGTTTTCGCCGTATAAAAATAGTGGATCTGGTATTACTGAAATTGTTATGAACAAATAAATAACATACATACATACATCACGCTTATACCTAGCTCGTTTGTGAAATCAAGACTATATCACACTTCGTAGCTATTTTAGGTTAAAAGTTATAAAAGAGGTATTAGTGACAGGTCGCTAGTTTATCGCCTAAAACTATTCACCTATTCATTTTATCTAGTCACTTCCTATCACAATGCCGGTGAAATAAAGAGGTGCTATTATAAACCCGACACTAAACACTCATAAAATATAAACAAGTAAGAAGAAACACGAGATTTCAATCTTTATATCGGTGGAATAAATCCATGAAGTAATAAAATTCAGTGTTGTTTGAAGCTCCGGAACTGCGATAAACCAGCCTTGGATCCACAGGGTGTAATAGACCCAGTGGTGATAATTCCCAGGGATACACATAAGTAGTTCCAGAATCTATAAGAAAATTTTTACGGTCAATTATATCCCATCTGACACATACAGTCGAAGAATTTGATAACTGTGCTACTTTGTACCTTTTTACAAGAAATGTCACATGACATGCCATACTCTCTACTAACCAAAGCAATACAAAACTCATTATGAAAAGGTTCAAAGTGGCACAGGTATCAATTTCCTTGACTGTACCTCAGTGAAGTATCACCAGGAGGGTCTGTTGCACCCTGTATATAATAGCTCAAGCACTTTACTGAGAGGAGGTATATTTGGCGATGATGATGATGAAGAGTCATGTACCGTGTTAGCCGTAACTATGTTATAGTCATGTTTTAATCAGAAGCTTTAACTACATTTTAGTCTAGCTTTCTAGGCGCGTTGCCAACACTAGTCTCTAATAACCGGATATATCTAAGGCTTGTGGAGTTGGCAACCTAAACTGGTGTGTGTTGGTATCTAATTAAGAAGTACCGATAGTCAGGGTTAGCGGAAATACGTCGCTTTTTAACCGACTTCAAAAAAGGAGGTATTCAATTCGCCTGTATTTTTTTTTTTTTTTTTTATTTATGTTACCTCAGAACTTCTAAACGGGTGGACCGATTTCGATGATTTTTTTTTTGTTTGATTGGAAATGGCTTCCCATTGGTCCCATTTTAATTTCATCAATATCTGTCGCGTAGTTTTTGAATTACAGGAAACGCGTTTTGTATGAAAGACATCAACGGGCAGTCGGCGCGTCTTAGTAAAACTTACCTACATAGATACTTCATGATCCAGCCTATATACGTCCCACTGCAGGGTACAGGCCTCCTCTCAGTATGAGTGGGCGCTTGGGCTATAATTCCCACGCGGGCCCAGTGCGGATTGGGAACTTCACACACAACATTGAATTGCTTCGTCGCTGTGATACACAGATACTTACCTACAAACAATCACGCCTGTATTCTCAAATGGGGTAGGCAGAGCACACAAAACGCTACATAGACAAAACGATGACTATTTCACGCTTCGTGGCCACTTCTAGCATATCTTTTTTTTTTGTTTTAAGGTGGCAAGTATAATAGTGACAGGTTGCGAGCCTGTCGCCTAAAATTTACTTTAACCTACTATGTCCTTAGTCGCCTCTTGCGACATCTACAGAAGAAATGGGGAGTATTTTTATGTGTTTTCGCTGATTACTCGAAGACGCCTGGACAGATTTGGAAAATTCTTTTTTTGTCTGAAAGGGTATAGTTTCCAGGTAGTCCGATTGTCAGCATACCTTGACCTGATGATGGAATATTAGGGAAATCGAGGGCAACCCTCAAATTTTATAGTCACAGGTAATGTTTTTAGTACATTTTTCAAAGCTACACCAGTAATTACGCTTGGCAATAAAAAAAAATACTGAGCTGATGATGATAGGTCAACTCCTTAATGTTTAGGAGTTAAAGGATAATTCTTTCAATACTGAATGCACCTGCAGACTGGAAATTTCTACATAAACAGAAGTTTCCTTTCGGGATAAAGCTAATTTGAAGTCGGTTTTTTTTTGTTTAAAATTATCTTAGAAAACTATACAGGGCGTAATAGACCCTCATTGCCATAATTCACAGACTATGTACTATCGAACCAACTGATTCCAGACCCACCGCAGAACGTTGTCACAATAAACGTCGTAAACATTTCCTTTGTCTAGCAATGCAATGTCACTATGACGTTCACTGTGAATAGGTTCTATGGTGGGTCAGTAATCAATTGGTTCGATGGTATTAAGTAACTCTGAAATAAAAAGTTTTTTTTACACATACATCATGCCTGTGTTTCTAAATGGAATAGGCAGAGAGTAGGAAAGGTTACAAAGTTAAATCATGACTATTTCACGTTTTGTAAGCACTTAAAGTATATTTTTTGATGTTCAATTAGGATAGATAGGTTGCTAGCCCGAGGCGTATATACCTTTAACCTTATACCCTAATCTACTTTAGTCACTTTAGTAAAGCCCCAAAATAAATAAAGAATAAAAAAAACCTTAGTCTTCTCTAACATCCACGGGACAAATAGATAATACCTTTTTGACTCGGGACAGCTAGTTTGCAATAAAACTCCTCATAAATATGCGACCCACATGTGAAAGATTAAGTAAAGAATCATTTCTATCTCCATTCTTTGGGCTTATTTTGTTTCCGAGAAAATCTAGTGCGTGGTTTTCCAGTACATAAATAACATCAGTAGGTAGAGATTGCGTTTAGTGTTTAATGGCAATGGGTCCCATGGCACTCATGGGATGATGGCGTTGCGGAAGGCCGCAACATTATACTAAGTGGGGCCATTTCGCCACACTTAAACGCAATTTCTGCTTTGTTTTTCTCTATTATTGTGTACTTTGAGTTTTTTCTTTCGTTTGTTTCAACTCAGAATGATTAAACCCTCGTATGCGAGAAGCAAAAAAATATAGTGCTTTCCAGTCTCTTTTGTTTCGACATCTACAAATTATGCTGATTAGAATAAAAAAAGGATATCCATCAAAAGAGCACGAATACCTGTCTAAACATGCAAGCGGTTAATTGTAATAAAAAATGCACATACAATCACGCTTATGTTATCAAATCGGGTAGGCAGAGACAGACATTGACATTCAGTTGACATAGACAAAACTATAATTATGACTATTTTACGCTTTCCAGCCACTTCTAGCATATTTTCAGTTTGTAAAAGGAAGAATATCTGGACGAGAAGATTTAAGTATACATAGGGCCAAATAGCGAGGGAAGCGACTTCGTCTTAGACTTATGTAGTGATGATGATAATATTGAAATTGAAGTACTCTACCACAGCGAGCCTTTACTGTACTTGTCAAGAAGCTCAGTTAACCGCTTACTTTGAAAGAGTTCTACTTTGTTGTAAACGATTAGAATCTATTGTTTGTTTTATTCGAAGCGTTTATGTGGACTCTTGGCTAGTATGCATGTCGGTGACATTGTTAGCGGAATGCTCTTCTGTTTATGGTTTTAGTTAACTAGTTTTATAGTGTATAATGGTTATTTATGCAACTACTGCATTACTGAAAGCACACACACAAACTCACGTATATGCACGGTATGTGGAATAAGCCGCAAGCATAGTTCATTACTTTAATTTTATATTTATTTGCTTCTACAGCATCGATTTCACTTTGAGTTTTCTGTTACTGTTTAAGTTTTAAGCACCTATATAAACCAGACGCCTGTATTCTTAAAATAGGATAGGAAGACTACACTAAACGTGACATAGCCAAAATCGTAACTTTTTCAAATTTCTTTTTTCAATAGGGTTATATTTGGACATAAATGTTAGCTTTTCGCGTAAAGGATACTTAAGTCCACTTATTCATATTCTGTCGCCTCTTAAGACATCTCCTGTTGAAATGGAGAGGTATTATAATTGCAACCCGAGATCACACGTTAATAGTTGATACTGTATAATTGTTATTAATGTGACTACAGTATAATTAAAGGCATAACCTAAGACATAATTATGATCAATAATTTTAAACAAAAAAAAAACCGACTTCAAATTAGCAATATTTCGAAAGTATTCTGTTCACTGAATGTAAAATCTTGACTTCATCAACAAATTACCGAAAACGCCGTACATCTCCATACAAAATTTGAAGAGTTCCCTCGATTTCTCCAAGATTCCATCATCAGATCCTGGTTTCATGCCAATGGGACCAATTTCGAGTTATACCCTTTCGATTAAAAAAAAAATTTTGAAAATCGGTCCACGGGTTTTCGAGATATCGAGTAACATACACACACAAAAAAAAAAGAAAAAAAAAAAAAATTAGGTCGAATTGAGAACCTCCTCCTTTCTGAAGTCGGTTAAAAATACCCACTATTGCGCTCAGATCTTTCTCTGTCAAAGCTTCCACACAATTCTGATTCCACGGAACTCATTGTACACAGAATTGGTACTTGTAAACACCCCATTTCGTGATTTCGAGCATTTTTCTTTCCTTAAAGGTATGACACGCATATCGTCTTAACAATTTATACCACAATGAAGGGAAGAAGACAAATCCTTTAATTCCTCTAAATCCTTTAGTTAGTTAATTTTACTGAAAGGAAACATTCCTTTATTTTTAAAAAGAAACAAAACTGCATTAAAGATTTTTAAAATTTTGCTTGACTCAACCGGGTATCAAACCAACTAAAAATTAAAAAAAAAAATTTGCTGGTTTATTACACAAATCTGTAGGACTATTGATTATGATAAAATTTGTCTAACAAACATTGTATCTTACACTTAGATAAGTACGAGATATCCATGAAATTGAATATTTATTACCTGTTTTTTTACCAATGCCTAGTACTGCAGCGCTATTGTAAAACGCACCAAAAATCTAAATCATGTTTAATTTGACAGTTTTAGTGTCAGTTCGCTTTAAAATGTATCAATTTTGAAGCGATTTTTGAAATCAACTGTCAAATTAAACACGATTTTTAAAAAAAACATGTAATAAATATTCAATTTCATGGATATCTCGTACTTATCTAAGTGTAAGACTTAATGTTTCTTAGAAAAAATTTATCCTAAACATTAGTCCTACCGATTTGTATAATAATCCAGCAATTTTTTTTTTTAATTTTTAGTTGGTTCGATTCCCGGTTGAGACAAGCAAAATTTTAAAAATCTTTTAATGCAGTTTTGTTTCTTTCTAAAAATGAACGAATGTTTCCTTTCAGCAAAATGAGCTAACTAAAAGATTTAGAGTAGTTCCCCTCCAGGGCCCATTGAAACTTTCCACCCTGTATAACATCACGCTGTGACTAATGAAACTGAAGAAACATTGGAAAATGTGGAAAAAAAAACGGGGAAAATTAGTCACTATTCCGCGCGGATTCAGCTAGTACTGTATACGTGTGTATTTGATTCAAGGCGAACCAAGCATTCCTAGTAAAAGTGTAGTAATTTAATGTCTTTATATTAAAACACTAGATAAAACCGCATCTAACGATATTAGATCCTTTGCCAACTTAGGTGCCGTATCGATACGTCTGCATTAACCTTAACGCGTCGAGGGCACAATCCCACTGTTCGATAAACAGCTGAGATATAAATTGGAATCGACTCGAGGCTACGATAGATTCCTTATCCAATATAAGTGGATTACGATTCGTGATACCCAAGGCAAAGGTTGTAGCGGTGGTGCAAGCTGAGCGGTCAGCGAGTCGCGAGCTATCGTTTTGACCCAAGTATCCCACGTTTGCGATAAAGAGGGGCGATTAAACGATTAAATCGCTCTTGTGATGATTTTTGGATACATTTTAACGAAACCTGACTTGTAGTTTTGTAATTTACCTACACAGGGTCGATTCGACCTAACGAGAATAGTTGTAGCCTTGGAGTTAGTAATTTCGTGCTAAACTAACACCTTTCAGGCAGGCTAGCAACTTGTCACTATAGTAGGTACCTCTTTAATTACAACTTAAAAACTATGTCAGAACTGGCTGGGAAGCGCGAAATGGTTATAGCTTTGTCTATGTCGCGTTTTATTAGCTCTGCCTATCTCATTTGAGTATACAGGCATAATGTATGTATGTGTGAAATATATCACTACTACCTGCTTTTTTCACATGAAATATTTAATCACTTACCAATAAAAAAAGTGAGTTAGGGTCGATTTAACCCAACAAGAACATTATTTAGTCTTGGATACTTACATACATACATACATACATATTCTCACGCCTGTATTCCCAAGAGGGGTAGGCAGAGCACATGAATTCAAAAATTCAGTGCTTGGATACTTACCCTCTTTTTATATGAAAAAATAGCATACTCGCAAGTTAAGAGTGACTTCAGAGTAAATTAATATTCTCTCGTCGGGTCGAATCGACCCTACATCATTTGTCTTCCAGTTTCCCGTGTATACTAACCCTTAGCGTAATAGAATCACATTGGTACAATGCCAGTGAGATATTTCCCGCCGTATTTTATTGGGTATTCATGAGTGCTATCCGGTAATAAGCTCTATAACTGGTGTAACAAATAACATAGAAAATAAATAACTTTTCGTAGTTGGTAATATTTTTTAGATTGGTTGGTAATGGAACTTTTTTCCTCAAAGAAGATTTTGATCTGATGTGGAGTAAGGAAAAGTTGTGAGAAAAATGTAGGAGTGTCAATTGATCACCACGCGTTTCTAAAAGTTAAGGTACATGTCACTGGAAATAACAAGACCCGTAAGTTTATAAATTTCCTATTTTTAGGGTTCCGTACCTCAAAAGGAAAAAACGGAACCCTTATAGGATCACTTTGTTGTCCGTCTGTCCGTCTGTCAAGACCCTTTTTCTCAGGAACGCGTGGAGGTATGAAGCTAAAATTTATATCAATTACTCAGGTCTACTGTCCCTTGAAGCTGTGAAAAAATCAAACTTCTAAGCCAACGCAATCAAAAGATACAGCCGTTTATGCCGCAAATTTTCGACACTTCCAAGGGAATCAAAACCTACAGGGTGCTTCCCGTGAACTCAGAATCTTGAAATTTGGTACGAAGCAACGTCTTATAGCATAGATAAAGGAAAAATTACGAAAACCATAAATTTTTAGTTACATCACATAATATAATAATTTTAAACTTACTACCCATTTCCTCATAAACGCGTAGAGGTATTAAATTAAAATTCATGCCAAATACTCAGGTCTATAATACTTTTAAGCTGTAACAAAATCAAACTTCTATGTCAACGCAATCAAAAGAAACAGCAATTTAAGCTGCATATTTTGAAACTCGCAAGTACTCGCAAGGGAATCAAAACTTAAAGGGTACTTCCAGTCGACCTAGAATCTTGAAATTTGGCATTAAGCAACGTTTTATAGCACACATAAAGGAAAAATTCCGAAAACCTTAAATTTTTAGTTACATTACAAAATATATATTTTTTAATAAATATAAACTTATTACTTTTTTCCTCATGAACGCGTAGAGCTATCTATAATAAAAATACCATAGTTATGACTCGATAGTCGTAATGAACGAACTTTGTAAACCTTGCAGGTTTGTACGGAACCCTCGGTGCGCGAGTCCGACTCGCACTTGGCCGGTTTTTTTCTTGGAAATTTATAAATTTTCGTAAGATTCCAAACGAGAGACAATTTGTATTATTTTACGCTCACGTTTTCGTAAATTTGTCATAATAATATTAGGTTAACTCAGGTTAGGTTAGATTATGTTAGTTTAGGTCAGATTAGGCTTTGTTTTGTTAAATTAGTTAGGTTAGATTAAATTTAGCGAAACTGTGGGCTTAAAAAAAATTGTCTCTCGTTTAGAATCCTACAAAAATGTATAATTTTCCTAGGAAATTTATAACACATACATATTCTCACGCCTGTATTCCCAAGAGGGGTAGGCAGAGCACATGAATTCAAAAATCCAGTGCCACGTTTCGCATTTTCAGGGTAATCAGATGGTTAAACGTGATATTGCAGTGACAGGTTGCTAGCCCATCGCCCACAATACACTCACCCTTTCCCAGAGTCGACTCTCACGACACCCACGGGAAGAAAGGGGGAGGTGCTATTCTAACCCGGCACCGGCGGCAAATTTATAAACTTACGGATTTTGTTATTTTCCGGTATAAATATACAGTCACATTAACTTACCTCCAAAAATAACTCTGTAAATACACAAATAGTAGGAAAATTAAAAAGGTAATAGAGAAACGTTTTCAGACAAATGTTTGTGCTTGATTACGAAACCGGAGGAAGTTATTTTGGAGGTGGTATTTATTTATACTTACTTTTCTTGTTTGCCAGTGTAGTCTTGGGTTTAGAATATCATCTCTCTATTTTTGCCGTGGATATCAGAATAGCCGACTAAGGAAATAGGTTATGGCACGTCTTAGGCGACAGGCTAGCAACCGATCACTGTTATACGTCTAAACTGAAAACCTAAAAACTGTGATTACAGTGGCTACGAAGCGTGAAATAGTTCATGGTTTTGACTTTGTAATGTTTCGTGTGCTCTGTCCCATCTGGGTATACAGTCGAAATGTATGTGTAATAATTACATTAGTAAATTACTTTTCTTGTTAGTTCACCCAGTTCCAAGAGATCGCCAAGATTATAAGCTAAAACAACATAAGGCGACTGCTGCTAAGTTATTTGCTAACAAATCGCCGAAACATTCCGTAATTGGGCGGAAATCCAAGCTATTTATAACCTAAATACACCAGCGAATTACACTCGAAATACGATCGTACCTGACATTTCAACACGGCTCTGCAAATTTACCATCACTAATTCGCATCGAAAATATTATCTATACAAATATAAATTAACGGTTTCACAAATATTATAGCAAATATATGAGCATTCGCACTTTGATGTGAACCAGTTCAAAGAGGGCGAGCTGGGAGCAATTAAAAATTTATATTTAGTAAAACACGCTCGTAAAATGTTTTATGAATCACGTAAGATGCATGGCAAAAATCTGATTTTAGATGTAAACTAAATAAATGTTTTAGTCCGTACTGATTGGCGGGGTGATTTACGATTTCGTTTCAAGGTTTGGAATGCTGTTATCTGTAGTTGTTGTTTATTTTCTGTAAGGCCAAATGATTCAGTAGATTTCCTCTGCAGCGTCCTTATAAATTTAGGGCGAAAATTGGACCCTATTACTGAGACTTTGCTGTCATAACTGTCATAAGAGTGTATCTCACGAGCCGTGTTACCTAGACTGTTGAAATGTTTTTTTTGCAGGTTTTGGTACGGAACCCTTTTAGTCCGGCTTGCACTCGGCCGGTTTTTTAATGTAGTTTAGTTTTTAATAAGCTGTCTTTACGTCGATTAACTTTTACTTATGTTTTTAATAAATGAATTCAACTTGGGGACTAATTCAAAACCTTTTTTTATAATAGAAAAATACTCTTTCATTGACTCTGCTGAAGTCTTTTTCTCCTCTCTCCTCAAAGAAATCTAACAACACCAGATCAGTTTCTATAATAGTGAAGGTAAGAACAGAGTCATATAAAAGTGTTTCAAGTGAGACATGGCTTTCCACTTTTGCGATCTCGTAATGTCGTCTCGGTCGCTGCTTGAGCGTTGTTTCAGTAAATAATATTCCAAAAGATTCAAAGTTAAGTGAATACCTTGAACGTGAATAAGTTTTGGTTCAGAATGCACTTAGTTATTATGCGTGAGCCGCTGCGTAAATTCACGCCGTGAATTCACGGAGCGACTTCGCGCCGCGAGTGTAGAGCGGGCTTAAGATTATTTCCATTAAATAATGTACATATTACATTATTTAATGTACATATTACATTATTTAATGGAAATAATCTTAAGCCCGCTCTACACTCGCGGCGCGAAGTCGCTCCGTGAATTCACGGCGTGAATTTACGCAGCGGCTCACGCATAATAACTAAGCGCGAACGCAAGGCGTGAACAACATCTACACTCGCGATTCGCGGCTTTCGCGGGCGTTCGCGGGTGTTCGCGCCGCGAGTGTAGAGCGCGCATTAGTAAATGAAGACGCAAACGTCACGCCTGAATTGGGTAGTTGATTAAAAACTACGTAGTCCGTCAAATAGAATACGAAAAAAAATGTGCAAAATTTTTTAATTTTATTGGACAAACAAGAAATGACAAGGATAACTATAGTGCTCTGAAATTTCGAGTGACGTCACTAGTTGGTGCAATTTTTACCACAAGCTCCCACTCAAGTTTGGTGATCAATACCGTTGTCGATGTTTAATTATTTGATAAACCAAACACCGCCGTTGTAGCCGTGGTAGCCCAGCGGTTCGACCTGTGGCCTCTCAAGCAGAGGGTCGTGGGTTCAAACCCCGGGCTCGCACCTCTGAATTTTTCGGAATTTATGTGCGACATCGAATTTGATATTTATCACGAGCTATACGGGAAGGAAAACATCTTTAAACATAAAACTACCGTGAGACTCACTCATAGTGAAAAATAACGAATTACTCACGTTGTCTATACCGAGATTAGCTCGACAATTTGATTTGAGTGCGCGTCTGTCCGCTGCCGTGGCGCGTATAGCCTAATAAAGTAAGGTTAATTAAGGTAAAAACCTCGGAATTTCGAGATACCCAGCTGGAAGTTTTGTAAATATTTGCATATTGAGGCTCTAAAAGTTGTCTCAAAACCTACATATTCTAGGGTGTGAGCGACTATTAAATTTCAAGGTCAATAGTCACAAAAATCTGTTTTTTGCGCTTCTTTTGTAAATATCTCATTTCCTATGGATTTTTGCTATTTGTGTTTCTTATCAATATTGTAGAATACAAAATTCTCTATAAGTTTTGTTTTTTATTTTTTTTATACGGTGAACCGATTTCGAGATAGAGGGCGGAGAGCGCGCGGTCATAACATCACTTTGGGTCGACCGGTCTCCGATCGAAAACGCGCTATTATATACTTGATGAACTATCGATAGATCAATGATTATAAATATTTGATTAATTAAATCAATGTGGCTTTGGGTTGGCTGCTGACTGTCTTCGTTTTTTGGCGTAAATTAGAAGATGTGTCCCTCTACCCTGGATTTTTGCAATTATAGTTGATTTTTTTCTATGTACCAGACCAGCTGGTTTTCGATTTTTGACGTAAAATGAGGTGACCCACTAAGTTCAATATTTTTTGTAAAGGAGGTATGTCGATTTCGACAGTAGTTTGGTTGGGCTCTAGTGCTTTCTAATCAGGGTCACCAGGTACTCCAGATCTTCAATTATCCCAGTTTTTATATTTTTCCGTTTATGTAGTCATTAATCCCTAATTCTGTACCAAATTTCAGCTTTGTGAGTTTATGGGAAGTAGGTACTAGTTCTATTTTGATGATCATGAGTGAGTGAGTGAGTGTCGAAAATGCGAAACTTTGCTTTCGTTTAACTTCGGTACTAAATGACCTGCTGATTTGAAATTTTGTATTTTAAGTATGTAATTATAGCTTACTAGATGACAAAAATTTCAGCGTTCTGGTCTTATCCAGAAGTGCTCAAATAGGTGCCTGAAAACGCGGCGAAATGGATCCAGTAAAGGATGGTACGGCAGTGCTAGCTTCGCGCTCGACTTGGTAGAGGCACGGCCGTGCCCCCGACCATCAACTTCTGCAGCATTTTGAAGTTTTACAATATCTGTGTCGTTTTGGCCATCGAAGTACCCAAGGCCTTAAGTGATGCTGTGACCGCGCGCTCTCCGACCTATATCTCGAAAACGGTTCACCGTATAAAAAAAATTAGACGCAAAATTTGTAGAGAATTTTGTATTCTACAATATTGATAAGAAACACAAATAGCAAAAATCCATAGGAAATGAGATATTTACAAAAGAAGCGCAAAAAACAGATTTTTGTGACTTTTGATCTTGAAATTTAATAGTCGCTCACACCCTAGAATATGTAGGTTTTGAGACAACTTTTAGGGCCTCAATATGCAAATATTTACAAAACTTCCAGCTGGGTATCTCGAATTCCGAGGTGATTTCCTAACCTTATTAGACTAGTAGCTCCAGATGATGGATCACGGATTGATCCGAAACATGTCGAGCTAATCTCGGTATAAGCAACGTGAGTAATTCGTTATTTTTCACTATAAGGAAAACATCATGAGGAAACCTACACACAGCGACGAAGTAATTCACCGTTGTGTGTGAAATTCCCGATCTGCACTGGGCCCGCCTGGGAACTATAGTCCAAGCCCTCTCATACTGAGAGGAGGCCTGTGCCCTGCAGTGGGACGTATGTAGGTTGGATGATGAAACCAAAAATCAAGTGTCTCATTTATTTTCAGAGAATACAGATTCAGGCAGGGAATACCGTGTCAGTATCAGGGCAATGATAAAAGAAGAACGGAAACGCGTTGTTCGGATTTTTGTTATCGCTATACTTAGCAACAAGGACCGAATATACAGTACATACTTACATACATACATCACGCTTGTATTCCCGGAGTAGGCAGAGCGCAGGAAACGATACATAGACATATCCGTGACTTTCACGTTTCGTGGTCACTTCTATATTTTTTTAGGTTTTGAATTGGCAGGTATGATAGTAATGGGTTGATAGACTGTCGCCTGAAATATGCCTTAACCTATTTCCCTAGTCGCCTCTAACGACATACACGGAAGAAATGGAGCGGCGTTACTCATACTCGACATAGAATATTACTTCACAACGGAAAATTTTGACTCATTCTTACCGGATACACATAAAAAATTCGGCACCTTAAAAATAATCATAAAAGTTAGAAAAACGGGTCGTAAAATTGCGGCCAGCCAAGGTCGACTCAGTTCCTTGGTTACAGCACTTTTTGTAGCATTCTTATAGTTGTCGTATAGGCGAATAACACTTAATTTTTATTATTTGACGATACAGTTATGGAGGAGGCAGTAAGACACAAAGCTATAAAGTACTGATGTTACTATGACTCAGTTTGTGTGATCGTTTTTCACACCAGAGTCACGCTGACATTACTAAGGTGAAACTTTGTGTGCGTGTTTCTCCACGCACAAATGGCTATTTCACGTATAATTTTGTTCAGAATAATTCTATTTCGCATAAAGAATATAAGCATAATGATAATATTGCCATTAACAATCTCTTACCCGTGTGGTGCCGGGTTAGAATAGCACCTCCCCCTTTCTTCCCGTGGGTGTCGTAAGAGTCGACTCTGGGAAAGGGTTAGTGTATTGTGGGCGATGGGCTAGCAACCTGTCACTGCAATATCACGTTTAACCATCTGGATACCCTGAAATTGCTAGACGTGGCACTGAATTTTTGAATTCATGTGCTCTGCCTACCCCTCATGGGAATACAGGCGTGAGAATATGTATGTATGTAACTATCTCTTAAACTGCCTTGTAAATTTTTGTTTTCCACTAAATTATGATATCTAGCCTAGGTCGGTAACCCACTGCTGGGTAAAGGTCTTCCCCCATGCCCTCCATTTCTGCCGATCCAGAGCAGACTGGGTTCACTAAATTACTTTAAAAAAATGTATCTGAGAACACAAATTTGTTACACTTCAAAATATATTAACTGTCCATTTCACAAATCTCTAAATCGTCGCTAAATATCCGTGATAATTATAAATATGTGTGGCTTCATCTAGTGAATTCTATGTTTCAAAACGAATGAAATCATCACGAGAAGTCTTACCCACCAGTGTTTAGTAAATATCTATTTAAAACCTGGATCTATTCCGTACAATTATGATAGTAATTTCAACGTAGTCTAGTTTATTTTCGTAGAAAAACGTGTTGAATGATTTCGTTGTGTGTCTTGGCAGCTGACGTTGGCGGTAAGTTTTATGAACTTTGTAAAACAATTCTTACATTGGATGGAATATCTCTGTTGTTCCATGGAGACTTCTGTGAATTAGACTTTTACTCGTAAATAATTATTCCCTAAAAAAGTTTGTAGATGGCGCATATTTTCATTTCAAAGATCAATAACTCCGAAATCGTTGAAACGGTTGGCAATGAAACATAAAGGATAACTGACAACTTAAAGCAACATGTTTTGGACTAGTTCGTAGTCCTTCATCTAGAAGCCGCAATGGTTTCTGCCAAAGTTTTGGTCAAGGCTGAGTATTGAACGACGATGATCAATGTTGTTATTATTTACGTCAACGCGTTTTTCAATATTTTTTGTTTTGTATGAATCTGGCAGAATCTGGCTGTATGACCATTCGAATCCAGCACGAAACACAGTTCTTGTCTGTGGCTTGATTCGAAAAAAGTGACAATCAATCCAAACACACCGACATTGCAAGCGGAACGACCTTTAAGCGTGTCACACACTAAGCAGATACGGTAAGATATCTGTTGCTGAACAGATATCTGTCAATATCGCTCCCTATACAATTCAATGAGGTAACACACACAGCGTAGATTTACCGTCAGGTATCTTTTGGCACCGACATAATATGGAAAGATGGCATTTATACACAGATAAAATATTATCGAATATATGCGTAGTCTGTGGCGAGCTTTATATACGAGACATGGATACGACACGTTGTGCGTTCTGTCAACCTAACTTGAGAATGAGTGATGTTTCTGTATGTATGTATGTATTGTATGTAATTATTTTCACGGTTATTAGTAAGTTTTATTGGCTGAAAGTCAACACGCCAGGTGGTAACTGTTTGTTTAAGCTAAATTCCTTTCGGCGTGGGCTCGGTGCATTGTGGCATTTACTACGAAATTACGTCATCTCATTCATTTAATATGATCCAAGTGAACGTCTGCAAATGCCCTTCGTGTAAGTATTTGCAGTATTCATTTCAAAGGGATCATTGAAAAGCTAAAAAGCAAATGAGTGTTGTAAGTTTGGGTGATTTCTCTCTCTCTCCTTATCGGTCTTTTGCTCTGTACCTCTAAAGAAAAGAAAAATCACTTCGTTGTCCATCTGTCTACGTAGGCCCTTTTTCTCTGGAACGGATAGAGATATAACATTAAATTTAATAAAACAATAAGGTTTGGTAATCCTTTACAGTTGTAAAAAAACAAATGAAAATGTTGTAACTTGAAACAAGTCTATACAAGTCGAGGTCAACGTTTCCCGCAAATAATACGAAACATGTCGAGCTCATGCCGTCTGCGTCTGTCTTTATCACTGAAAATAGAGAAAGACATGTGTTACAACTTTACTAGTTCTTGTACAGAGAAATTGTAAATGCACATCTTTTTGTGGAAGACTTTGAGACAGATTTAAGGAGTTAAGTAAGTACGTGAGTTTTCACAAGACGGTCACGATTCGCGTTGAGAAGTAATTGATAGTTTTTTAACATTATTCTTTAGAATACTTTAGATTTTGTGCTTGTGTACCTAGTATTTTAAAAGCGAAAGAAACACTCTCATACATACATCACGCCAGTATTTTCAAATTGGGTAAAATGCCAAACCATCACTATTTCACATTACGTAGGCACTCTTAGCATTAATTTAAATAAACATACGTAAGAGGTCAATGACAGATTGGTAGCCGGTCGCCTAAAGTATACCTTAACCCATTTCCTTAGCCGTCTTTTACGACATCCATGGAAGAAAATATAGAGATGTTATTCCACGAGTAAACTCGATATCACACGCGTTAACGTTCTCAACCCTGCACTTTACCCTGCATCACAGTGCAATAATAATGACCTGCAATTCGCAACCATACTATCCTGCAATCCAGTTAGTAATAGAATCTGTTCCACTTTACCGTTGATTACTGCCATTCAAACCAGAAATGATACTCTAAAGGCCTGACGTGGCCTGAGGGCGGGTCTGCTTTGAATCAAATATGATTTGTTTGAAAGGTATCCAAAGGTTTCTAGAGAATGGAAACTAGCTAATGTCAATTTCGTCTGCGTAGAATTTGGTGGTCGCTTAGATTACTTAGCAAGAATTCAGAATAATTAATGGTCTTGGCTGATCGTTTTATTTGTGCTAAAGCTGCCAGAACTGTATGCCTATACTCCTTTCATAATTATTATAAGCTACTAGATTTGTAACGGTCAAATAGTGAAATCCAAGGTGTCACCGCAAATGGTCATACCGTCTGTATTGAGAACATTATAAGAAACAATAACAAGGGTTATTGCAATATGTGACCTCCAGCTTTACCTTTGAATGTTGAGAAAAATGCCAATTTTGTCCTTTAAGAGTCTAATCTTAATATTCTAAGAGCTCGAGTAGATGATCACGGTCACACGACAAGTTTACGAAGAACTGATTGTATGAAACGAGAATGAATGAAATGAAAGAATGAACGTCAAAATTTTGCTGTTCTTACAGGACATACTTGACCACAACTTTCGTGGAACTTGGTATAAAGGGAAGCCAAAGAAGGCAAAAAAGTAACTTTTTACTTCAATATTCCTACCGTCTTTCATGTTTTTTTTATCGAAAACATGCATACAGTGTTTTATAACATGCTGTATTTTAGGATTTAAATTATAATTTAGTGTGCTAAGAACCTATTACAATTACAATCACAGAACAATATAATAATTATAGTACAAAGGCAAACATATAACTTAAGGGATCTCTTCCGGCTGAAGTGAAATGTGTTTATAATTACCTCGACGTTTTATCTTGCTTCCTCATCTTCGCGGTTTTGACCTCTCAGACGTATCTAATTACTCTAACATCTTAGCTCAACCACAATCCGCCAACTATCAGATCAAAGTCATACAATATGTTAACAAAACATTTTAGACACAATTTTGTTCACAGGGAGTTCCGGTGGCCAATAAAAACAAGATAACACGATAATGTGTAATCCAAGCGACATTATCACACATGAATGATGATACTTACCACCAACGCGTGCATTGAGGAAAATAAATACTTGACTGAATGAGCTTCTGAAGCTAGCGTGATAATGTGAGCGCATTCGAGCTAATTCCAAGCTATTTGTGGTTGCGTGGAGTTGATTCCTTTGCCTGGTGGTTTTCGAAAAAATCAAAATGCCACTGAAGCCGTTTAACGCGTCGCTCCACGTTTTCAACGAGACTGATGTGTGGGGCGTACCGCCTGTGATGGACCTGGATGTGTTCTACCGACCAGATCTGGTCATCATTGTGCTTTATGTGGCTGTGCTGACGGCGTCATTGTCAGCGAATACTCTGCTGATCTTCATTGTCATCAAGTTCCAGTATATGAGGAGGTAAGTGGTAGCAGTTGGCTGACAAGTCAAAAATAACTATTTCTCAAATAAGTACTTACACGCTGTATAACAACTAGGTATGTCATTGTATCGTCGGATTCTGTTTAAAATGACATAATTAATGAAGACCAAATGAATGTTTATCCATTTAAGTATGTGAAGTTTGCTAACCTTGGTCAAATATCACATCACCAATTTGAAACAATACACTTATTGCCGGGAGAAGGTGGGCTGCCAATTACGAGCATGCCGGGAACCAGTCGAATGCCATTTAATTTTGAAGGGATGTAAACGATCACAGTCAGTGAGTGAGTGACAAAATTGAGAAACTGACTCGTTATCATTCATAAACTACCGGTTTAAGTCAAATTATAATTGAAATATAATTATCTACCATGTTCATACATTGTCCGTTATAACTTTACTTTATTGAATAACATTTAAAAGAAGGTAAATAAC
>BHDV01038852.1:39095-49837 GCA_005406045.1 Adoxophyes honmai | reverse complement strand
ACGTATTGAAAACTACAGTCGATATCGACTTAACCGTAGCGAGGTTATTTAACTCGTGGTGCCGTTTCTATCGAAATCTATTCGAAGCGCGTAAATACGTTGGCGCCTGTAGTAACGTAATGAGATTTACTACGACCAACTCGTGGTAGAGGCACAGGACGTATTTGCGGAGGAGCTGCGAACTGATCGAAGGACCAAAAACAAAGAGGTGTTTTTCGACGCATTCATTCGCATTCAAAACACTAAGTACTTAGGTAGGAAAAAATAGAAAACCGTTTTCAACTCTACCCATGGCACAGGATCGCAACCTAACATTATAAAATTTAAACGATTCATATCAGTGTTTAGAATTTTTATTGAGTAAATGTATCCATATAAATACAAGTATCTACAGATTTTTCAGGAACCTAGAGTATCTATCTACATCTACCATTGGCGCTAGCGATTTTTATTTCCGAGCAAATTATCGGAGATTTTTTTCCTTGAATCGATCATTGATTGATCATGATTCAAATCAAGTTCCCATTTTGAATCGATCGCTTAAAATAGAGGTAGTATTAAATAATAATTAACAAGCAGCCAAATTATTTAATATGCTTATTATAGTTTCATCGCGGTAAATGCTGAGTCGATATTTTTCTTGGAAAACTTCTACATGATATACTTTTAGGAACATCGGTCCCCGTATTCCAGCAATGTTCGAGCGCGACATGAAATGAGCAAATAATCAGTAACACTCGCAGGCTTGTGAGATTATATCCATATTTTTTATTACGGCCCTAAAACGTATGTTACAACGGGTATAAAATTTAAGATAATCGTGCGGGCTGCGGCACAATCATGCGTGGAGGGATAATCTTGCGAGTCCAAATACCTTCTATAATCGTTAGAAAAAGTCATCAAATGAAGTGCCCAAGTTGATTTTCAATGTTTTGACGTAACGACTCAGCGCGGATTTAGGCAATTGCTATGAGTAAAACAACTCGATCTTTACGGTTTTTGGCGCCAATTAAAAAATGGCATCAGTTGTAACAAGGAAAAAGGAAACGATGTAGAAGTAGACAATTAATCGGTGCGGTTTGTTCATTCTCGGAATGATTTTCCAAACATATTCACTTACCCCTTGCAGAACACAACATTAATCTTGTGTACCGTAAAAAAATGCTTGAGAATCGATGAGTGAAACACCTACACACAAAACTAAAAATACATTCTTTGAACTCTTGACTGAAATTATTCTGCGCCTTACTTATACAATTTTTGCGACAGCAACCCGGTTAAGGACGACATGGTAGCTGGGCAGTGACAGGTAGGTACAGTCTTTCTCACGCGGGACTAGATTACTTTGTACTTTATAGGCATGCTAAAAGTTATGAATGTTATGATACGTAGAAGCTTTCGTTTAGACGAAAGCAGCACTGTTAGCAGTGGAATGCGTTCGACGTACGACTCTTCCTCGAAGAGTCTTCCAGAATGAAACATCTCAACCCCTCAGAAGATTGCGGCTCATAGTTTGAAACACATGCCTAATCCAATTTAATTTGAATTCCAACTGCGCTCCACGAGTCGATACCAGACTCCAAATACTTTGAAAGGGTACGGAAACAGTAACTTACTAACCCTTTTCTGAAGTAGGCCACCATTATAAGGTTGCTAAGAAAGAGGGCAAAACTTTGTTCATAACAAAACACCTGTTCCATAAGAAATAAAGAGGCTCCCCGGAGTTATCCAATAAGGCCCTGCGCAGACGACAGACTATCCGCGACGGACTTTTTAGTCTGTGGAAATAGAACCAATGGAATTATATGCATTAACGCACACGACGCGCAAAAAGTCCGGCGCACAATGCATACAATCCACGCAGACTTTTTGTGCGCCGCAGACTTGATCGCACAAAAAGTCTGTCGTCTGCGCTGCCCCTAATGAGAATCTGGATCGATTCGGCGTTGTTGACTTGGGTATCAGAAAGTTTTTTGTGTTAAAGTGACCGGAAACAGTAAATTACTATTTGCGCCAAGCTGCCCGCATTGGATCGGATTAGGGATGTCGGAAATGAAATAAAATATCGATATATCGATATTTTTGAAAATATCAATATCGGCATCGATATTTTTATTTAAAAATATCGATATATCGATATATCGGTATGATACAAAAAAAATTGGTTTAATTGACTTCAGTCATCTCATACTCTGTATTTTAACAGTTAAGGTAAAATCACCAATGCTCGACGCCTCAACGCCCAGTAGATGACACCCATCTGTTGAGCAGCAAATTAAGTCAACCACACAAAAACTAAAAAATATCGTTTTTGATACAATTTCGATCTGGAATATTTTATATCGATATATCGATATATCGTTATAAAATATATCGCCCAAAAATATCGATTATTTTAATAAAAAATATCGATATATCGATATATCGATATTTTTTCAACAAGCCTAGATCGGATTGGATGGGCTACGGCCACATATTGCGGAAGATTCAAGATGTTGTCGCAGCTTGGTAAAACAGTGAATTTATAATGAAATTTACCCAAATATAACTCGCGTTTTATATCGAGTTTATCTTACTTACAGCTTTGTTCGCGCGACTGCTCGTGCTCTACCAATAACGAGTCTTCTTCATTTTTTTTATTAGTGGCATCTGTCCATTAGTATTTGGACAATTTTGTCAGCGTCAAAGTTGAAAGCTACAAGTGATCGGTGACCAAAAGATGTTTGCTCTGCTGCGGGTGCAGCGATGTCAGTTGTTTTACGTTGTTTTAGAAGTCAGTTGGTCACTAATTACAACAAAAACAAATAATTCTACCCAATAACGTGTCGCCGTCCACCCCCCTCGCTCCTCCGGTATAGACCTAAAAATTGGATTAAAGGGGATTGGATTTCAATTTTTTTTTAAACTCACCGTGCAAACGATTGCGAATTAACGCGAAATTGTATGGAGACGTGTCGACCGCCGCAGTTGTGCAAACGTTCCACTTGGAGGCGCTGTCTCCGTTTACATACAATTTCGCGTTAAAATTGTATACTTAAAAAACAAACAAGAGACCATGAATCAACTAAGAGAAGAGTGTCGTCCGTCAGCTGCGCCGAAAGACATAAGCAAAGTAAACGTTGAACTTAAATGAAAATAATGACAGTTTAATAGATAAAGTTGGTAGAGATATTCGTAAAACCAGACGTGGAATCCAAGGAAAGCTGTAACTCACTGAAGTTCATTCCTCGGGTCGTATTTAAATGACTTAAACTTAAAACTTTAGACGAGATTTGACGATGATTTTCATACGGACAGAACTTCGAATGTCTTTATTTTTGCAAGTTTTTATTTGACTGGCGACTCAAGTTTTCTTCAGTTAATTCGTTCGTTTGAAAGACATTCATTAGGCCAATGTCTTAATGAAAGTTCTTTGAGGGTATAGGTATAAGTTAAATATAAAATGGGAGCAATTATCGAAGTCTACCTAAATTATAATTGTAAGGTACCTGGGTCGAATATGGCCAGCCGAAAAATATGGCCATACCCCTACACAGCCATAACTATAGCGAGATCTACAACTTTGTTTATATGCACTGTTACGTCTAAGTGTAAGTAATGCTCAGGTGTCGCCACCATCTTCCCTGCGGCAACGATGTTTCTGCAATGGCAGTTGATAGAAATCACGTGTCACGGATGCAAATATTCACACTTAAGTTTCAATGTTTTTTTGGTTTCTGTTGACTTTTAGCTAAAACTATGTAGTCTATTTTTGTCATTACTAATCGCAAATTATATGGGTATGTTTTTTTTCAAGCTTACTTTTGTATATTTATGTTTTTTAACTTTTAAATAAAATGTGAGTACAACTGCAAATATGGCCACTATGTGGCCATATTAATCTTATTGGTTTTTGAGTTTCGGCAGCAGCTGGCCATATTAATCATATAGATATTTGTTTTCAGTCTTTTCCAATTGTCTTTCTTTCTTTCTCCTTACAGAATATTATTATAACTCCACAATACATATCAAAATAGACCTGAGGAACTAGGTTACTAATTACTAGTTAAACAATTTTTTTTTGGTCTTTTTGTCCATTTAATGTAATTAATTAATTTAATGTATCGCACTAAGTCACGTGTGGTCTGATGTTTAGAATTCCACCTCTCCATTTCGTCTGTGAATATCACAAGAGGTTACTGAGGAAATGGGTTAAGTTATATTGTAGTCGATGGGCTAGCAACCTGTTAGTATTGTACTATTTATATCCAGCCTTACGCCCAAACTTGAAAGTGGCCCCAAAATGTCTTAATAGTCATAGATTAGTCTATGTAAAGTTTTCTGTGATCTGTCTAACTCGTTTAGGAATACAAGCGTGGGGTTATGTATGTGTACAAAGGACTTACCCCTTACGTATAAAAATTACTTCTATGATCAATTCATACGGTTAATATGGCCCATCACCTGGCCATATTCACATACACTGTCGGAAATATGGCCATTTTCCCAACTTTCAAAAAATGAATTCCCAACCCTGACCTATTATATTCTAGATAATTTTGTGCCTGCCATATATTACCTAAATAAACACATTATCGAATAAATAGGGATTCGTCACTTCCAGTATTATGCAAGTGCTTTATATTTAGTGTCAAACCTTAACGTGGCCATATTCGACCCAGGTACCTTATTATGAGAAGAGCTAAATATTTGCGCTGTTTGGTGCAAAAACCGTGGGCTTCCAGTGATCAGCGAGCTGACGATTATTTTGGATTGTGGATTAGTCTTGCTGGTCAGCAGGGTAATGTTGCCAGCCTTCTGAGGTTTTCTTCTGTCCGTCTGTCGACCTGTCATGACCCTTTTACTCAAGAGGGTAGGGTAGTTACTTTTACGTGGAGGTAACAAGCTGAAATGTATACCAAGTCATACATCATTATATCGTATATAACAGATAAAGGAAAAATTGCGAAAACCATAAATTGCTATTTACATTTAATAACTATTGTGATGACGAACTTATTTTTGCAGTTAGCGTGCTTCTTCGATTTATGGTGACAATGACAACAAAGAGCACGACGCCAAACTTTCAATCCGAATCCTTGATAGTGTGTTAACTATGAAAAAAAGGGTCCGTACCATTTAGAGCGCGAATCCGTTTCATTTACTTACAGTATACTTTATTTGGTTATGTTTTCTTATTCTTTTTTTTTGCTTCAACTAATTTAAATAAAGTTTGCCGCAACATCACAAATACCGCACCAATGTGGTAGCAGACATTCCCCATTATAATAGCATTACACCAATACTCTAACAGATTGTCTAATTGAATTTCAACTAGCAACAAGTCACACGCGACCACAAAGTTGTCTACGTGCCGTAGAATCGAGTCCCGTATTCTCGCGTCTCGTTGTCTTAACAGCTTCATAAGTAACTTGGGTCGCTTGGAGACCGTTGCCTTGAAATATATATATGATTATAATATATTTGTGTTTAAGTAAATTAAGCGGTCGCATATAATTATATTATTATTTACCTATTTTTAAAAACTCTAGGAGCATGAGAAGGGCGTCAGCTTAAAAACGACGCTGCATGGTGCCATCCTCGCGGCGGGCCAACGGCACATGCTGACATCGACGTCTATTGCTACTATACTAGTATTTTGTAATGTACAGTATGTGCCCCCACTTACCTATCCAGGCAATTCGGTGTTTTGAACGCGCACCACTACTAATACAAAGTTTGTCTAACTATTTTTAGCGAAATATTAATATCATGAACTACCTCATTTTGATTTTGCTAAAAATAGTTAGACAAACTTTGTATTAGTAGTGGTGCGCGTTCAAAACACCGAATTGCCTGGATAGGTAAGTGGGGGCACATACTGTACCTACTAAAATAGGAAGTTGAGACAGTAAACTATATTTCTTTCCTTCTTTTTTTGGTTCAAAATAAAGTAGCTGTTATAATCTGACGAACCCTAAACCTGGGCTCTGTAATGGCATCAAATTCCCGCTGTAGATTACGTTATGTAATGGCAACATCGTAATGAAAATACTTCAAGATACCCAATACTTATTTTCCTTGGAATCAGTGGTTTGAGTGAGAAAAAGTAATCTTTTACCTAATCAGATGGGTAGAGTTCATTTTGCATTTATAATATTATCCGAGCTGTGTCTGATTTAGAATAACACCTTCCCATTTCTTCTGTGGATGTCGAAAGAGGCGACTGAGGATATCTATAGGTTAAGGTATATTTTAGGCGACAGACTAGCAATCTGTCACTTTGTACCTTTTAACTTTTTTGACGACACTACGAATAAAAATAATGTTATAATCAACATAGGTTCAATTATGTGCCTTAAATAATTACTATTATAGAACAAATTTGATCATATTAGTTACACGATTCTTTGTTAGTAACCCTGAACTTCAGATAGAAAACATTTTCGGCACTGAAACCTTTTTGTAGGATAAATACCAAACTCCATTTAATAAAACAGGCTAACAACCATGCGGTTAGTGCGTCCATGTGTTTTAAGTTACCACTTTACTGACTTAGTTGTTAAGTCACGAACTTAGAGTGTGTTACAATTAAGATTTTTTAAATAATTAATATCTCTTTAATTATAGGTTTTCGGACAATAGCTTTCTATACACTAATTAGGCTATAGCTTTTTTGGTCTTACTCTTTCGAGTTATAAACGCCCACGGTGTAGGTATACATATAACCTAAAATTTATTATTTAAGTTCCACTTAACATGGCTAAAGCCCGAAGGAACCACGAGAGCTTAGCCCTGAAAATCTTAATTAATTTCTGAATATTACTCACTAAAGTCAACGTTGAGTTTAGATTGAGGACTTCAACGACGAACCACGATGGTATTTTGATTAACTTGTAATCCTCGCGATTATGTTGTAGATAACAGTAAAGATAAGTAATTATTTGGTGTGTCCCATAGGATATGAAGGGAAATTACCTTATAGCAAAGGTAGGACGTTTTGCACGTAGGAGATTTTGATTAATTTAATTAACAGCTGAATCCGTTTATTATGACTCCGCCTATATGGACCAACCGCTTATTAGGTAGGTATGACGTAATTACCCAACGAAGTTTGGTTTTCTTATAAAATTCTTTGTGAACAATTGGGATATGATGACAATGTCGCTTATTTACCTACGAGTAGGTATTTTTAAGAAATTAGGTCCTGTTATGATGACCGACATGATTTTTTACTCCTTCGGTAATGATTGTTGATTCCCGACGACGTTTGTCTACGGGTGTCGTAGCGGCAGAACATTTTATATGAAGGTGTTCACACATGGTCGACAACGATTTTGTGTAGGATCCGACATAAATTATCGTGCGTTTTGTCAGCCCACCCGCAGGAAAAAATTCAACACAATTCATTTTGTAGTTGTTTTTTGAGAAAAAATATTCATGCGATTCACAAGTTTTAAGATTCAACTCGTTGTTCTTTCCGTTTCGGAAAAAAGTGACTGTGACATAAGGACGGACAGACAGACGAATCCATGATAGTTTCTTGTTTTGCCGTTTGGCTACGGAACCCTAAAAACAACCTCAACCCTTTATCATCTCTACCCTACCTATTACCCAACTGGCTTCGCCATCCCCTCTCACCCACATCACCCCACAATACCAAGAAGTTACACAGAGGAACAGCCATGGAACTAGTTGTCAACTACGGTAATATCGTGGCCTGGTCCGCAAACAGTCAAGACGCTTAGCACACAAAACACGGACGGATATAGAAGTCGATCTCCATACAGTCAGGGAAATTGGATGTTTAGCAGGTGGAGATACTTCTAAAATTGGCCTCATTACTCTTTCCAGCCAGTTGCATGACATAAATACTCAGTATTGAACTTCATGGTGAAGTTTGTCCTATAATGCGAACAAATTATGAGGACGGTCATCCTGCTAAACATTCAGATTACCTGATTGTAGGTACAAAGTGCGCTCGAGCAACGCACACACAAACACGATATCTTGGAACAGTTGGGACCAGTCAGAGCGCGATTGCCGTCCGCTTTTATGTCCACGTCACATAAAAAGGGATTGCGGATTCGATACTATTTCACTTAATGGGTGAAAATTCGGGCGTTCTAACCGCTGTCATTATTCTCAACACTTTTTTTATCAGATTCTTTAAGAAAATGTGTATACTATAATAGTCTGGTGTGTACCTATCTATAAGGCACAGACACTATATAACACACTTATTGTACCAATTTACTAAGTAATTCAATTAATACAGCACGCCTGTAATCTCAAATACTTATAGGGTACACAAAGCGCACGAAACTTTAAATAGACAAATCCGTGACTATTCCCCTTTTTGTACCCATTTTTGGCCTATTTTCAGGTTTAAGTCAGACATAAACATACCTTTACCTGTTTTTCTTAGTCGCCCCTTTCGTCACCCAAGGAGTGGTGCTATTCTAAACTCGAAAACATCGTTGCTAAAAAGGGAGAAATCCGATGTTGTGATGGTTTTATCATCACTCTAAGGCTAAGAACGCACTACGACTTTTTGTCGCGCGATAATTTTGTCGCAGAAATGCAACGTAAGGGTTTCTATGTCATCGCGCGCACTATGATGAAAAAATCACTATGGACAGCGCTATTTTAAAATCGTGTCGCGCGACAAAAAGTCGTAGTGCGCGCCGGCACTTAGAACTCAATCATCTTAATCTTGTACGTGGCCTTTATACAAAAGCTGAAACCCCGGTATAATGCCAATTCATACATTTTACGTGTCATGCATCTGAAGGCACAACAAACCCGATTTAAGCCCGTTGGTGTAATTCAAAGGACTTCCACACCTCTGGACTTATCGCGATAAGGTACGGCTACAGTCTGGAATCTCGTGGGCCGTATAAGCCTTTTTCTACTCCGATACTTTAATAGGCTTATGTACTGGGTTAAGAGGAAATGGAGCGGTCATATTTTGTATGGAAACGTAGTCCCCTGATTCCTCGCTGGATATTACCCGTAGAACAATGATTTTTTACATCAACAATCTAATGATACATTAGCATGTTCCTATGTTTTCCTTTTTTTCTTTATTGAATTATTAAAGGTGATATTAACCTTCAAAAACATGAAAAATTGGTAAGTTTTTTCCGTCGTGTTCAAACCTCTAGAAACCAATTTTAACACAATTATATCAAAATATAAGAACATAGAAACACAGTTATGACATTTTTGAAACATTTAATGAAAAAACATATTTAATCGGTTAAGTTTTGGAGAAGAAATCAGGGGACTACGAAACGTTGTTTTTGAATAATTTTCATAGGTATTTTCGGTCCGAGTTGTAGTTGTTCTTATCGCACTCGACGTCGTCTGGGCAGGCCACGGCGCGACAGCAATAGATTTAGCAAATACCTATTTTTCAATTCCCTCGACCGGCATATTTCCTCTTAAAAATATATCATTTTAATTAGTACGTTAGATTATGGTTTTTTTTTTTATCACCCAATTTGTGACTTAGGCAATTATGAACTCCACTTTACGTATTATTTTTTATCTATGACAAAATGTTAAAGAACAGCACGTTAAGCCGAATTATTTTGTCGCACAGTTGTATTTTTATTTGTGAAAGAGGCCAGGAAGGCTGCGTATTTGTAAACATTCTGCCTCCACATTTTCGTTATTGAAATAAAATTGTTTTTAGTCCCAGAAAAAGCGCTTTTAAGCAACGTAGTTGAATTTTAAAATTCTCGGGATCTTTATCTTATTTGAAGTACCAAAAAAGCTTGTCTTACAAATGTTTTCTTTATCAAAACATATTCTTCAAGCAGTTTCATGTTTTATCTGTCTTGATGTTAAGATGAATAAACATGAAAGATAAAGTAGTGGACCTTTTATTAGTAACAAAATCACTATCCTACCACCCGCAAAATGTAAAACATATCCTTATCTAATCAAGGCCTTTATGGGTACTATTCCAGTAGAGCTTTAGCCTAAAATGCCTAACTAAATGATAACTAGAAAGGTTCTCGAGTGTTGGAGACTCAGGCAAGTTGACCAAAATGTCCGATTCGAATAAATCGAGTCAAAATCGAAACGCGTCGATTCAAATAATGTTAATAGCTAATACTAAATACTAATAATACAATTCTAATAATACGTTCCCCTTTCTACTTTCAACTTGTTCTTTACAAGCCAATTTATTGTCTTTCACAATAAACAGTTTTACATAAATATTAATTAAATATTAAATTAGGGAAATAAATACAGAAATCGAGTCAAAAAACTCATCTCGAAAAAGTTTATCTCGAAATTGTCTTCGATTTACTACACATTGTAAATGACATCTCCAATTGATCCAAGTCGAATCAACTCGACTTAGTGGCTGAATCGATTCGATTCTAACTTTCCGAGTCGGAAAAACTCGTAATATCGCCTTGAGTGTTGTCCTTGATTCGTAACGCAACGGGAGGATTTCGTTAATTAGTAACTTCGCGTTAATTTGGTTTTATGTATCGTAAAACTTTTAATTGTAAAACGAGACAAATAACACAATTAACTTGGTTTGTAATTTGGCCTGGACATTAATGACTTACTTGGTCGCTTTGGAAAGTTTTTACCGAGATTTAGTCAACTTTGAACCAAACTGACATCTATTATCAACATTATTTACATACACACATACATACATATTCTCACGCCTGTATTCCCAAGAGGGGTAGGCAGAGCCACGGGCGTAGCCAGGATTTAGTTTCGGGGGGGGGGGG
>BHDV01038852.1:13366-30062 GCA_005406045.1 Adoxophyes honmai | reverse complement strand
ATATATTATTAGCTGACTGCTGCTTCTTGTTTCCTTTTGAATAAAACATTTCTACCAATCACATTCAAAATGTCTATGTAGTTAATTTTGTGTTGGTGTGCGCAACGGCGACACTGGTTCTGAAAGTAATTGACGCATAAGGCACTTCCATTGTATTTTCTATTCCGTGGGTACGCGTCTGAAAACCCTGGCGAAGTTTTTCCCTGAATTTTTTATGTAAATATTTTTTTCGAAAATCTGAAAATATTGCCCAGTCTTTTTGTACTCCGTCTTTTTGTCAATTGCGTACCTAACTTCGCAATGTCAAACGATTGGGTTTACGTACGGGACGTAAGGTTGGTAAAATACAGTGCACAGTGACCTGAAAAGCGACGAAAAATTTGTCAAGGACAAGGACATTTTGTCAAGGTCAATAATGGAAATTTTCAGGAAATATTGAACAGGGGTATTCGACGCGTATACCCGACCACTGGTTAAACATTTACGGTAAATTTTCAGCCACCCTGTATAGTATAGTTCACTTTACCCAAGTAAATAAAGTAGTGTAGTCTATCGGAACCTCCTGTATATTACCTGCTCTGTATAAGTCCTCGAGTTCTTTAAAAGGTTTCTGAGTAAAACACTGTTTATTTCCTCAAAGACGTTTAATGTATGAAATACTTAAGAGAAAGACAGCACACTTACAAAATACAAAGAGTTTCTTAGAATTCTACAATTGTATTATTTCATTTGTTGCCCGATGGGTAAGTAGGTATTACTATGATGTTTATTTACAATGTTGGCTTATGTGTAAAATAGGTTGACTGTACATTATTACGTTCCATCTCACTTATTTACGATATACGCACATTTTAACGTCAACCTTTATCGAAATACCTTTTTCAATAATCAAAATGCCAGAAAATCAGATGCGTACATTTTGAGCATCCCTGTTAACTAGTTTAAAGCATACAGCAAAATAAAACAGATAAACTTACGTCTTTATGTCAAGATTAGCTCGACACGTTTCAGGTCAGTACGTGGTCTATTGTCAGTACCAATACTGTGATTAAACGACGCCGTAAACGATTTGTATTGAGAATCTTAACAGCGCCTTTAGCGGTCACTTGTGGAAGAAAAATGCTTCATACAAATCGTTTTCACCGTCGTTAGTGAGTATGGTCACTGTAAACTTATGTTAACGGCACAAGGTAAACGTCCCTGTGCTCGACACTGACCCAATACTTGGCACTTGTAAACGTAATGTCTTACTCTTATGTCATAGTAAGACAGGTGACAGATGGGTGTCATCTATTAGGCTTTGAGGCGTCGAGCATTGGTACGTTTACCTTAGTCCATTCGCTTAGAAACGGTCGGTATCCACTCGCATTTAAGGTAGGTAATACGATGAATATAAATAAAAATAAGTAATACATTTGTACCTATTTATACACGTTAAGGTCGCAAAATACCAATTTTAATTAGAAATGCAAATAAAAGTAAAATGTAATGTATTATCTTATTTTATCGATTTACGTAGCCGAGTGGACAAACACAACCTTTTAGTGCGGCACGCGCAAGGCGGCTTAATGCAAAGGCGAATATTTCTCTAATTTCACATGTTTTGTCAATCGCTTGAAGGTCACCAGGAAGAGATCCCTTTAGGGATATGTTCGCCTTTGTACTTGTGTTTTGTTTTGTACTTGTTATTTTGTCATGTATTGTGCTTATTTTGTACAATAAAGAGTTACATACATACATACATACATACATATTTTTAAGCGAATGGGCTATACTGTTACTAGTTTTCGTTATTAAGGCCCATAGCAGACGGCGTATTAAAAACGCGCAGTCGACGCGCAATCGACGCGCAGATGACGCGCGCGCGTATACGCGCTTCAAACGCGATTTGAACGCAACCTTCTAACCAGGGCCATAGCACACGGCGTATTTAAAACGCGCAGTCGACGCGCCGAAGACGCGCGTTCTTAATACGCGCGTCGTGCGCGCGTATAAAATACGCCGTGTGCTATGGCCCTAAATCAATTTCATAATCTCTAAAAATAAGCTTCGCGATAGTTTCCTTTAATAACAACAGTTATTGGTCGCTAATGCGTGATTGTTGTTGGACGGTAGGTAATGCTGAGTTATAATTTTATTTTTAAATGAATCAAAAAATAATTAATACACATTAATTAAAAAAACATTTTTACACATGAACGTGATTCAGATCTAATTTTCTAGCAATTTATATACCTATATTACATAAAGATATACCTACTATTAGATTAAAAACTTACACATTTATTTACAACATGCCACTCGATTTTGTACTCTATCCATAGAAAAATAGTAAAGGTTCTGGAGTAATAGGAAGTACATTATTACCTTTCTCGATTGTGCAGGTCTTAGAACTAGACGAATTAAATATTACATATTAAAAGTAATTGTGTAATTTCTTGGAAATTCATGATTAGGATTTTATACAGAATAATCATATACTTACTTACCATATTTATACACATACTTGTCATTTATATTTACGTCGTATACCTACCTATGTCGTTTAGGTACATTTTGATTTTTCTTAGTAATACCTAATCTTCTTACTTCGCTTAATACTATAAATGCTTACTTACTTAGTACAAATAACGTTATTTACGACTTACAATTTTTCTGTGAATTTATTTATACATTTACACTAGCCTGACAAGACAGATAATAAAATTCGAAGAAAACAGAATTTTAATTGGTATAATTACAAAAAAAATACATAAGATTTTGTGTTTCCGTGGGTGTCGTAAGAGTTGACTCTGGGAAAGGGGTTAGTGTATTGTGGGCGATGGGCTAGCAACCTGTCACTGCAATATCACGTTTATCCATTTGGTTACCCTGCTAAAATTGCTAAACGTGGCACTGGATTTTTGAATTCATGTGCTCTGCCTACCCCTCTTGGGAATACAGGCGTGAGAATATGTATGTATGTACGTATTTAAAAACTTTTTTAAATCTTTGAAGCACGAAGCCATGTTAATAAAACCATTGCAATTAGAAAAAGGCAAATATTTTATTTTAGACTTAGATCGACGGCTAGACGGCTTGTTCAGATTGTTCAATGATGCGCAAGTTAGAATAGCCATCTGTCTAGATTTTCTAGGAATGTGTCTTGGTCAAAAAGACATTTGTGAAAGCTGATGGAGCACATAAAGAAGCTCTGCCTCTACTTTGATAAAGTCAGCCAAAAATAATGCCTGGACACAAATACATATTACACATCAGATAAAAACAGTTCCCCTTGTTATGTTAGGCTTAGGCTCAATTCCCACCAGAAGAGCAGCGCAGCGCGGCGTAGCGGAGCGCAGTTTCAGTGTCATGAGAATTTCAACTTTATGTTCATTACAATAAGACTTATTATTGTAACTGCGCTCCGCTACGCCGCGCTGCGCTGCTCTTCTGGTGGGAATTGAGCCTAATTATGTAAATTCCAGCGACTTCTCGAGCAGTCGCAGGAATCCTCGCGCATTCTCCACGGAGCGGGTCGCTGCGCTACGCCGCGCTGCGCTGCTCTTCTGGTGTGAATTGAGCCTTAGACTAACACCTTTATATTTCATCCGTGGATGTGTAAGAGGCGACTAAGGAAATCGGTTTAGGTATGCCTTAGGCTAGAGGCTGGCAATAATCTGTCACTGTTTAATTTCTTTCGTCTTTGTTTACACCTAAAATCATGCTAAAAGTTGCCACGTATCGTGATACAGTCATGGACCATGACTCATGGTTTTGATAGTCTAGATAGCTTTGATAAGTCTACTTGGCACTTGCAACCTTATGTCATAGTAAGACAGGTGACAGATGGGTGTCATCTACTGGGCGTTGAGGCGTCGTGCATTGGTACTTTTACCTTAATGACTGTACTGTACAATAAGGGATGTACCTACGGGATACAGTAGTACAATGGTCTTATTCTTTACTGTAATAAACTCAACTAGTCGACGAGCGCAGTGTCCAACTATCAAAAGTAGCTGTCATATGTAGGAAATTTTATAGCTGAAACCTGTAGTAGGTACTTCACGGCTAGTTAAATACGTTACGTTAGAGAACAACACCGCTGTAAATTACGAGATACATATTTGAATCGTGAGCCAACGTTTCGGGTAAGCAAACACACGCACCCCTGTGAAATCAATGTGTAAAGTTCCATTCCAGCCAGCGAGTGACAAATAGTGTGTGGAATTCATGCACGAAAAGCTTTTAGAATACATAAAGTATTTGGAACAAAAATGTTTAATAGAATTAAGTACTTGCTTGTACTGTGATTATGATTACATACATACATCACGCCTATATTTTCGAACGCGGTAGGTAGAGCACGGGAAACGCTACGTAGACGAAATCATGACTATTTCACATTCCGTGGCCTTTTTAGCATGTTTTTTTTTAGGTTTTGAGTTGGCAGGTATAATAGTGACAGGTTGCTAGTCTGTGGCCTAAAATATACCTAAACCTATTTTATTCAGTCGCCTCTTACGACATCCATTGAAGAAATGGAGAGGTGTCATTATAAACCCAACTCCACACGGGGAAGTGTAGTGTGATTAGGTACCAAAAACGGAATACATTTTTGAAGTTTTGAAAAAATCCTCGTTAGGCAAATATAGGACTCCAAATAAGGATTAAACCAATTACCAAAAATTACCAGAAGGTTAGCCGCTACTTTCGTATTCCTTTGAACTATAACTAACTTAGTAATTTACGTAGGCGTTTATAAAAAGATAACGGAAATACTTGGTAAAAGATAAATTATTCTATTGATAAAATACAACGAGGCAATCTCGTACGGAGGAAACTGGAGAAATATGAAAATAACAGTGGAAATAATGACCTTAGGGAATCGTTACGGGCAATGATCCAAAAATAACATGTCACTGAACGGCCTCTTATTAAGTAAGTAGTATCCGTAATCTGTTAACTAATTGAGCTTTTGGACATTATTATTGTAGTATAATTTCCGCATAAGTATTGTAGGGACCATGTCGGGATAGGGATATTAAAGTAAGTAATAATTTGTAACTGGTTAGGATTACAACTTAATGAATCATCATCATCGTTTCAGCCATGACACGTCCACTGCTGAACATAGGCCTCCCCTTTAGACTTCCTAGTACCTGTTGGTAGTGACCTCTGCATCCAGAGTTTTCCAGCGACCTCTATTAAGTCGTCTGTCCATCTTATATCTTAACCACTCTTATATGGCAAATTACTTATTGAATACAGTAACTAAATTGGTATTGCGCAAGTTTACAAAGACTGTTCATGATTGTGCCTCTAAATGCTTTATAGTTCCACCTATCTTGATTTATAAACCTACAACAATAAAGGGAATCCAACGATTATTAATTTAATATAAAGGACCCAGTGCCCGGCATTGTCAGTCTGAATTTGTAGCTTTATAGGAGCCAAGATAAAATGTCAATCATAGGAATTAAGATGTCAATTATGGGGACCTTTACCTTAAGCAATAATGAAGCATCGTCTGACGCCGCCTCATCTTTGCTTTGTTAATAACTTAATTGAACTCTCTTGTTAGTTCTGCATTAGCTGTATTTTACATTATTTAGTTCCTCTGTCGATATTTTGTCCGTAATTAAATATTGCATGTTAGACACCACTTCCCGGTAATCGAATGAGCTGAAAATTTGTGTACTTGTGTAACTCAAATGACAATATAATAATCTGAGAGTAATAAGGTAGTATAAGTACAGTAAACGTCATAGTGACTTTGCATTGCTCGACAAAGAAAATCTTTATAACGATTATTATGACATTTATGACAACGTTCTGCGGTTTGTCAAAAAACAGTTTTATTGATTCGACTGTACATTAGGCAAATGCTGACCGCAACAGGTTTCTATAAAGTAGCGCAGACTAATATATAAAGGTATAGTCTGTGTTTAGTCAAGCAAGAAAGTTTTACCATTTCATGAAGCATTAGGACAAATGTAGGTACCTATCTAACTAAGAGAGTGATAATAGAATATTGTGACCTCCACTTAACGCACTTGTAATAGCGGTATTGTCATGAAACTTGGCAATTAAGCTTAGTTCTGAAGATAGTACACTAATGTAGAATTATTCAGCTGATCTGACGATGGAGCCGGTAGACTATAGACAAAAGCATGACTGTTGCACGTTTCACAGCCAGCTTTTGCATATTTTTTAAGGTTTTAATTTGGCAGATATAATTAGTGACAGGTTGAAAGCCTGTCGCCTAAAGCATATCTTAGCCTATGTAATTAGTCGCTCTTTATGCTATCCATGGAACAAACGAAGAGGTGTTATTCTAATCCGAAACCATGGAGATTGATCTCTTACATTTAACTTTTCGGTTAGTTTTTTTTTCATTAACTCGACGATCCCCGCGTTGTACCTAATACTCCGGTTTAATCTATTCATAATCAAGCCCCTAACTCGGTTTCTTGCCGAATTCGATTACTTGATCGTTTGTAATCACAGCACAATGAAATTCAAACGAACTATCTTCCAATGGAAGATACCGAACCTCGTTCCCCAAAACCGTCAACTCGATTATAAAAGTTTTACATTTTAATATGAAACGAACGGCCACAAATGACTGGTAGATTCCCTGAAGTATTTCTAGAATTTATGCTCAATTCAGCCTTGAATTTTAAACGAATATTATCGTATAAGTTTACGTTGCCACTCAGGCAAAAGATAAACGAAAGCGAATGGCATTGAAGATGAGTGTTCATGGCCAATAAACAGTGATATGTTAGCAATATTGTGCTGGGGATCGTTTATGTTCGTTCATAGAGTAGCAGTGCTTGAAAGTTTTGCTACATAATAGTTTATATTTGGTATGAAACACTTCGGGATGTTTTCGAAAAAGTTGTTCTATACAGGGTGGCCACTGGCCATAAATTGACCATACATAATTTTAATGAGTGGTCGGGTATACGCGTCTGAAAGCCCCTGTGAAGTTTTTGCCCCGAATTTTCATGTAAAAAAAATACAAAAATTTGAAAATATTTTAAAAAATTTGGCCGATTTTGTGCTTATTTTACTCAGAATCACGATTAAGTACTTACAGATAAAATCTGATTCCTCTTTTCGAGTTATGCGACCCTTTTACAGAATATTCGTAAAAAAAACGCGTAGGTATTCGAAATTTTATTACAGGACAATTTTTATTTTATTTCTGAACGATATAATTTCTGAGTATACTAAACCAATTCCATTTTTTTTTTATGAAATTGTACCTTGCATGACAACTCTTTTTAACCACCTTTTCTTATGCCTTCCCTACCTCTTTTGAGTAAGTACGTTACAGTGGTGATATAATCTCAGATGAAGAAAAAGGGTCGTGATAAGTTTGACCTTTATATCTCTTTACCCTCGTTCTCTATGTATCAGTCTGTGGCATCGTTTTTCCCAAACGGGTGTACTAAATGCTGTACAGTTTTTCCATTCACTATTTTTCCATGCGATGGTTCGTAGCTAGTCGTAAGCGAAACTGTAGTATTTGATATTATGAAATCAAAATGTAGGGCTATACTAACTTTAAAAAAAAGGTAAGATTAATTTACGGGCTCAGCTGAAGTGTCTAGCGAAGCAAAGTTGTTGATCGTATAATATATCGTACAATACCGATTTATCTTTCCCAATGATATATCGAAAAGTTGGCGTATTTCGTAGCTCCAAAGTAAAGACACATAGTAAATATATCGCAGAGTCCAAGCATCTTCGCAACTCACGAAACAAATTGCTATGTTAACTTTTTCCCCTTTTTTTTAACCTACCGACGCAAAAACAGGGATTTTTAAATAGTTGACAGATTAATACATACATACATACATACATACATATTATCACTCCTGCATTCCCAAGAGGGGTAGGCAAAGCACATGAATTCAAAAATTCAGTGCCACGTTTAGTAATTTCAGGGTGACCAGATGGTTAAACGTGATATTGCAGTGACAGGTTGCTAGCCCATCGCCCACAATACACTAACCCTTTCCCAGAGTCGACTCTTACGACACCCACGGGAAGAAAAGGGGAGGTGCCATTCAAACCCGGCACCACACGGGAAACAGACGGGGACAGATTAATATATCGAGAATAAATCGAGTTGACAGAAAAGCGTGCATGAACTATTGTTAGTTCTTAGCTAGCCTCTCTTCTGTTAACAACAAAAATTAAGGACTTAAGTATAGCCAGTAATTTTACTAGGAAAGAGCACATGGTATTTAGGTTGCCTCCTCTGCTATTAGCCCGTTGCAACGAGATCGGGTTTTCTAAGTGATGATTTTATATGGGTTGTACCTGTATCAAGCTTTGTCTCTGTGTGATACGAATATTGTGGTAAAAGACCCTGGCGGACATCCAAAAAGATCACATAATAATGAGACAATAAGTTATTAACTTACCATCGCTTGTTCAACTTTCGATATTATAATAAACGGTGAGTATTTCACGTCCATCCTGCCCGTAAAAATTGTTTGGGAGTATAAAAAATGGAAAACATTTTTATAGTTTTGTTTTGATTTCATTTATCACGGTCGCTTTTCTAAATAGGGTAGGCAGAGCACCATAGACAAGTCCATGACTATTTCACGTACCAAAACAACTTCGAGTATATTTTTAGGTTCAGAGAATAGAATAGAATATAATAGAATAGAATATTTAAAACGACGTTTGGACTAGCGAGCCATATCAGGGCTCATGCTAGAACATAGTTTTTTAATACAATACTATAGACAGCCGGGGTCGCTGTCATCGGAACGATGAGGACTATTATTATTAGGTTCAGAGGTGCTATAGTGGCAGGTTGCTAGCTTGTCGCCTAAAATAAACCTTAACCTATATCCCATGCTGTGTGGTGTCGGGGTTTAAAATAACACTCTCTATTTTAGGTTACCTAAATTAAAGGTTTATTAACATGTAGGTAGCTAACTCGGCTAATCACCCAATAAATTATGAGATCGCTCCGGTACAAAATTTGCACCCTTATTTAAATTCAACTCTTTTTTCGGACTGTTCATGAATACACAAGTAGGATAAACAGTACTTAGTACCGGTTGCTGGGACCTAGTTTTTTGGACCTGGTTTTAGAGGCATTTGGACAAGGCTAATTAAACGTACAACTTTGAGTGTCAGTGATATTTAGTTAGTTAATTGTTTAACGTAAAAAAAGAGCTCAAAGGGGCAAAAGGGGCACTTAAACGCAGGATTATTCTAAAACATACAATCACACCCGTGTTCCCTTCCGAAATGGGGTAGGCAGAGTACAGGAATCGCGACATAGACAAAACCATGACTATTTCAGTCTTAGTAGCCACTTCTAGCACAACATTAGGTCTGAAAACAGATGGAATTTTTATACATTAAACTACCGCGAGACTCTCATGTTGAAAATTATCGGATAACTCACGTTTAATAAATCGAGTTTAGCTCGACATGTTTCGAACTAATTCTTAGCCCATCATCTAGGAGCCGCGGCAGCTGCTGCTGCCAAACGCGAACTGCGCGCCTCGGCTCTCTTCGAGCGACTGCTTCGTAGCCCATCATCAAGGAGCCGCGGCAGCTGCTGCTGCTGCCAAACGCGAACTGCGCGCCTCGGCTCTCTTCGAGCGACTGCTTCGTAGCCCTTCATCTAGGAGCCGCGGCAGCTGCTGCTGCCAAACGCGAACTGCGCGCCTCGGCTCTCTTTGCGAGACTGGCTGCCGCGGCTCCTAGATGAAGGGCTACGAATTAGTCCGAAACATGTCGAGCTAAACTTGATTTATTAAACGTGAGTTATCCGATAATTTTCAACAGATGGAATTTGTAGAAAAAATCTCAAGTTAACTCTAAAATATAATCTGTCAAATCTACCTACTCATGACACAGACCCACAGACTATGATTATACAATGCGTATCAGCGTTTAGCATTTCAGTTTAGTAGTGTCTTCGCATCGCCCGCCCGCCCGTTATCGGAACGCACCGATAGCGGTACATCACTGGCTGCGCCGGCGGCCATGTTTCCTGCCCGCCCCCCGCGGCCCCTTGCTCTTCTCCGCTCGGCTCGGCCGCGCTCGCACGCGCCGCGTCCATTGTCTCAAGATCTTAGCTTTTAACTTAACTTTGAATAATAACATTACATCTGTAAAGTAACTAATACTTCATTATATGTATTAACTGAAACCAAGAAGCGTTTCATTCAGTAGCTACGGATTACCATTGGCACTTACAATTTTTACTATCGACCATATAAGGCGCTTGTAGCTACTAATTCCAATGGATTAAATTTAACTTGCAAGACTTGAGAAAGAAACATCTAGAATGGATGACAATGGCACAGTTGGCAAAAAGTGTAGGCAGCAAAGCTGTTTTGTTGCTACGCTTGACTACTATTAAATAATAAGTTGTTTTTGCTCAGTCATTTGGGACATTTCTATGGAGAGGTTACAGAAACCGTAGGAAATTGTTAGAAACATTTCCGAGAAGCATTTTCCGGAAGAATTTGTATCAAAAAGCTGGCATGATAGAATTCAGAGAAACAGTTAGTAAAGGCATCCCCGAAAAAACAATCGGACGGGTTAATATTCGGTTGTTTGAATCGCCATTACTCTAACAATCGTTTTATTCCCAGATTTCCTTGGAAATAGGTACAATAGGCGTATCATTGAAATGTGCGTGCATAAAATATAGAAAATATAGAATTTTTTGGTCATTCTGTGACACATCATTAATAAACTTTTTCGTTACGTTCATTTTGCTTGTCATTTATTTTTGATCTGAAAGCAGGCTAACGAGCAGGTTTTTTTAATGTGAGGGGATAAATGAGAATTAGAGTCACCTAAGGGAAAATAGATAAAAACGCTGCCCATATAGATATTACACATACATAACATCACGCCTGTATTCCCGATAGATACTATAAGGGATTTTATGTCTTATTTCGACCATTTAAGACATTGATAAGACCGTTATAAATTTATTGCGATATTGAAGTCTGAAACAAAATGTTGTGCCTTGTCTATACTAGCTGTTACCCGCGAATCCGTCTGTGTAGAATTCTGGTATCGCTATCCACCCAGTAAAAACCAGTAAGTTGACACTCGTTTAATACGAATCACCACAGACTAAAAGATCAACTTACAAAACTGCATTTTCTGAGCTTATGTTCATTCTCGGGATTGCATCTATATTCATACTAAATTACGTCACCGGTTCAGCGGTTCAAGCAAGAAACAGTAGCAGACAGACAAGAGTTACTTTTGCATTTAGCTTTAAGGCTTAGGACGTCACGTAGGTATAAATAATCATAAAACACAACTTGAGTTACTGATTCAGCATTATCTGCTACCCTTATTGTGTTACCTACTCACTTCTACCAATTATAATTGACCTTCCAAGAACATGGGTTTTGTCTTTCCAGGAATATGGGGTCTTGCTTCTTGAGTGAAGGCGAGTGAAATTATAAAAATACGCGAAACGTTTAGTTTTCATTGAATAAAGGTCGAGAACAAACGGATATACATTGTCCTTAAGTACATACCTACATAATATAGAGACGAAACTTTGAACATTAAACTATAGTGTGAGATCGAATCTCTAGATCAAAAATGTGAACAAACAACTGTAAATATCAAAGTGACATTCCAGATGTAGTCAACCTTTTTTGTTACTAATTGATATAATTGTATAATCAGATACGCACTTAACTTTTATATTTACGGAATATAAAAGACAAGGAATTCGCGGCGTCAATAGAGGTATTTAAAGTTGCCCACTCGTGACATTTAGACGCTGTAGGTACTTCCTTAACCTTGTATCACACTGCCTTACATCTTCTGGAAATCAACCTTCTCTCAAGTTAATAGTGTTTATTTTGAAACATCATAACTCGATTAGATACGAGGTTGAGTAACTACAGCGTCGATTTGCTGTCGATTTTTACGACCTTAAGAAGTAAAAGGATTTCTTACGTTGTGCCTTTCGGAGTGTAAATGGCAAGGAAGAATATTCTTCCCTAACATACGCTAGCAAAAAGAGGGTTTGTATTGGTTTAACACCGATGTCTGCCTATGTCTGTGTCATCGTAGATCTCGAAAGGATAGACCGATTCAGTCTTTTTTTTTCGAAAGCAAATTATCTAATTACGTCGATTCTTTGCTAGATATGAATGAAATGTTAACAGAATATTTCTATCAATTACGCTTTAAGCTGGTTAAGTGATTTTGGCCCATTGTCGAATTTTGAACAGAATACTGCTCTGATAAAATAAATGGGTCTCTAATACCCAAGCGCCCAAGTGTACTCAGACCAGATTAAGAGCCAAAGTATTTTCAGAATGCTTTAGGTCTTAATTAACACATTCAGAACCAAGGACCCGGCTCCCGGGTTCTTCAAAACATTCGCCAGATACCGAGAACCCGGGAGCCGGGTTCATTTTGTACTGGCTATAGACTACTCGGTTCCGCGCAAATGTTTTGATTTTAGGCGTGGTCTTGAATGTGTTAATAGATAAAAACGGGTAAAGAGACGAAATCCAACTACAATGTAGTTAGAGTTGACTGGATTTCTTACATTATATGTTTTTAGTTTTTTTTAGCCACCTGTATTCTCTGGTCTCTGGTTCTAATTTGTGGAAATAATATTTGAAAAGTTCTGTCTTTTGGCAAATGACTTAAGAATTTAGTATTTGCTTTGACTAGTTTTTTGTTAACCGTTGCAAAATCTTACTGTATTACTTACTTTTTTACTCACTTTATGTTATCCTAAAGTTTAGTCAAAATTTAACTTTTAACTAGCTTAACCTAAACTGTATAAAATTATACTGTACAGGGTTGGCCCAAAAATATTTATATAATTACCGTTAACAGTTTTGTTTGTTATAAATGTAATTGCTATAGAAGATAAGTTTCCCCCGTATTTTTACTTCCAGTTGCTCGGGTTGGAAAGTGCCTAAATCGTATATCTAAAAGAGGGGCCAGGTCACCAGTAGGCTTAGCACAGCAGATAGACTGTACCTGTCATTATCTGACGTATCTAGTTAGACAATGACAGATATAGTTTTTCTCGCGCCTAGCTGTGCTCCCGGCAGGCTATCTTGTCTGTGGACGCCCTAGAAAATACTCGCCGATCTGCGATCTCTGATGATGACCATCACCAAACAAATATACTTACTTTTGAATAGTTACTAACATAAATTCTTAAAGCTACCTAATTCACAATAATCCCTGTAACTCACAATTACATACAACTATCAACCTCACAAGTGCTGTTCTGCACCTTGTCATCGTAAAAGTAGAAAACCGTGCTCTCCTCCATTTTGACGTCGCCATTTTCGACACAAAATGGCGCGGGGTCCTCTTTGACGTAATCGACTTTGCTCACGAACGCGATCCGGGATTCCCGCTTGAGGTACTGGCTGGCTTTGGTGCCGGTGCTGGTGTGGTCCATGTTGATGCGGGAGTCTCGGCGGACTTTGCGGCAGAGCAACGTCTCTTGGAAGGCGACGCGGTACCTGCGGATTATGAAATAAGCTTAACGCATAGTTTCAGTAATCGTGTGGATTTAAAATAACACATTTTAATAAAAAAAGTGAGTAGATCTGTTTATTTGACTATGAGTAAGTCTCACTGTAGTTTCATGTTTATAATAACACCTCTTTTTTTCGGTGGATATCGTAATACGCGACTAAGGAAGGTTGTGGTATTTAGGTGACAGGCTAGCAACCTGTCACTTGAAACCTAAAATGCTAGAAGCGGCCACGAAATTTCAAATAGTCATAGTTTTATCTATGTAATGTTTCGCGTGCTCTGTCTATCCTATTCAATGAATTTTTAGAATATACTCCGTAGTAAGTGACATAGGCTAGAATTTAATTTAATTTATTTTCACATATTAATTTATTTTATTATTGTGTTATTGTTTGACGTAGATGGATTCGTAGACTTGATCCCTACATCCACTTTTATTAATTAATTATTTAATTTGTATGTGTTTAATTTTGACATGATTGATTCCGTGATTATGATAACTTTGACATTCATTTATTGGAAGTACTAAATGTACCTACTATGTTCTTTTATTATTCGATTATTATTTATTTGACAACTTTACTGTACTTGGTACATGTTATATTACTATTGTTTGTAATGACATTGGTTAGATACCTATATTTATATTATTGTGACTTTGTATCACATATGACAATTGACATGTAATATGAATTATTATAAATAAATGAACTATGAACTATGAACTATGAATACAATTTATGCATATATAGGTAATAAACTAAGTATACAATTATTGTTATAATAAAAAACAACTGGTACGACATAGAACAAGACGCTAATTTTAGTCTAGTCTATATTAGAGTACTAGCTTTACGCCCGCGGCTCCGCCCGCGTGGAACTCGGTTATATTGCGGTATAAAGCACAACTATAAGAAAACTTCTCGTTTCAAACGACACACGGCGTTATCGATCTATCATCTATCGATCGGTTATCGATTGATATCGATCTACCATCGATCGATATCGATCTATCAAGCAAACTATATTTTTGTTTTCCCTCGGGAACATCAATTTTTTCCGGGATTAAAAGTAGCCTATGTCACTCTCCGTGCCCTAAACTATCTCTACCTAAAAAAACACGTCAATTCATCGCTCCGTTTAGCCGTGAAAGACGGACAAACAAACAAACAAACAAACAAACAAACAAACACACTTTCACATTTTTATATTGGTAAGGATCGCTGCATTCTTCTACTATCTCGAAAACCCGAAATTGCACCCCTGGGCCTGTAGAAATGAAACCTAGAAACATTACCACTAATTTATTGTATAGCCCGGTTGTATGTAACAACAACAAGCTCTAGATAAAGTGAACCTGCCTAAAATAGTACGTGGAGGCAGTATCGATTAATAATAATTTATGTGATTGCTTAATCGAAGGCGAAAGATACGTGTGTAAATTTGTGGAATAAGCCAGTGAACAGTGAAAAGTATTCTGTAGGTATCTCGCGCGCAACTCTACTCGCACCCTGTTGTGCTAAGCCAGCAGGTTTTTCGAACTTTCAGCACATGATTTTTATCGCTATTGGCTCCTAGAAGTATCCGCTTATTACGAGTATTACAATCATCAACCGTTACCCTACCACAACGACACACACTTATCACATATCATATTTGTCGTGGAGTGTGAAACGGAACGTGTCATGGAGCGTTAAACGGAACCTCAAATCCGAACAGATTTGGGTATTGTCGGAATGAGGTTGGCAACACTGGTTTTATTGAGGGAAACCGACTTGTAGTGTTGGCAATACTAAATATCCGCTGTTTACTTTAAAAAGTGGCTCGGGTAACGGCTTAGAACGAACTCCGAATCGTAACTTGGAACAGTGCGGTGAGACCTCTCATTCCGAATTCACCGCGTTCTGTTTGAGTTTTGTAATCTATTGTTAGTGATTATTTGATTGTTCTCTTATTAAATTTATCCGATTAAAAACGTAAATGCAATAATCGATTTTTCATTCCAATTAAGTCATGGATGATTGTAGTGGTAGCCCTGCTTGACCCTCCGTCTTATTCATCACTAGATCAAATATTCAATACCATAATACCCCCTGAAAATGTAGGTTACGGGTTTAGAATAACGCCCCTCCATTTCCATGGATGTCGAAAGAGGCGATTATGGCAACATATTACGGTGTATATTAGACAGAGGACAGACCAACTAGAGAAACAAAGATGGCCACCCAGTTCCGCAAACCGTCAGTTTATTTCAACTTACAAACTGTCACAGAAACTATAAAGAGCCAATAACCATAGAGGAAAAAGCCACTGCGTTACGCGCGATCTTGGGCCTGCCAATAAGAGCGCAGCGAACGCCGCCATGCTTTGGCGGAATCGTCTTCGAACAAATTCAATGACATTAGTACTCTATAGGTTCTGTCCTCTATGATATTAGACGTCAGGTTAGCAACCTTTGCTTATTATAGAGCTCTTAATTTAAACCCTAAAAAAAAAAATTAGGTCGAATTGAGAACCTCCTCCTTTTTGAAGTCGGTTAAAAATTATGCTACAAGTGGCTACGAAACGTGAAAGACTTACGTGGAATACAGGCGTGACGTAGGCAAGTGTGTACCTACTTACAATAAGTATAGGCTTAAAAAGCAATTTGTAAAACACACAGTCATAGTTTACGTGGGCAAAGTATCACCGTGTTTTATAGTAAAACAAGCTATAATAATCAAAAGCTTTACCAAATGAAAAGGTAATGAAATTTATTTGTAATTTCAAGGGGCTTAAAATTCATTTAACGGTAGGTACCCTCTGTAAATTTATTTCGTTTCAGATTCGTTAGTGAAATAACGATAGCGTTCAAATTGAGGCATAGTGTAATTAAGATCTTTTAAAAATAAATCGAACCCTACACTGTTTATTTTAAGATTTTAAATTTCAACGGATTTTTTTAATTTTTTCTCTAGAATCCAAAGGTAAAACTAGACATGATTAGTAAAATAACACTTATTTTGACCCACCATTCGGAACGTATTTATAGTATAAATTCATAGTGACTTTGCATTGCTCCAGAAAGAAACATATTCAAGTTAGAAATTAATTTGGTTTCGGCACGGGCTATCCGTTTCCCAAAACATCCGTTCCCAAAACACCCGTTCCCATCACCACCTTTTCCCAAATAATC
>BHDV01038852.1:0-12431 GCA_005406045.1 Adoxophyes honmai | reverse complement strand
GACTTCAGTCAGAAGATGAAGGGCTACGAATTAGTCCGAAACATGTCGAGCTAAACTCGATTTATAACGTGAGTTATCCGTATTTTATAAGATATCATGCTTAAGTTGAATTTAGCTTGAATTGTTTCGGACTAGTCCATAGTAGCCCTTAACTTAGCGGCGTCTGCCAAACGCGCACTGCGTGCCCCTGCTTTGATCGCACGACTGCTCGTGCTCGACGAAACTAAAACCTACCGGCGCATAACTACCCTCGTTCAAACTTAAAAGACAATGGGCTACGGAGTGTCCTGAATCTAATCGAGCTAAACTGAATTTAGGACGTGAGTTATCTGTATTTTTTTAATGCTTATACTTTCCTACATACATTATACAGTCACGCCTGCATTCCCTAATAGGGTTGCCAGAGCACACAAAACGATACACAGACACAGCGATAACTACCTTCATAACTAAAACTTTTTGATATTTTGCCAGAAGGTTGGAGCTGAAAAATCTTACTAAACATATGAAAATGTTCTTTAGCGATTTACATTTCAGATCTGACGTTTGTTAGATAGTTCAATTTCCGAAAGTTCTCTTCACACTGCAGAGAAAGCTGAAACGAACCTTTATCGAGATTGATAGCACCAGACTAAGCGATTTAACATAGTTTTGCCATTGACTCAAGATCTGTTACTTTAACCATTCAAACTAAATATATGCAATCTATCGATTCCATACCTACACATTACTGTTTATGCAGTCCAGTTTGCCTATTAAAATATTTTATGTCTTATCACGAATGGCTACATAAATAGTTACGTAGTCACCATAGTAGCCACCTAGTTACACTACGTGCCACTCTACTATGCTAATATCCACCCTGCTTTGCTATATTACCCACCTTACCATACAATTTTACCTTAGGTGTCTGTGAACGAGTGTGTTTTGTTTGTGGAAGTATTATACAAGCGTAGGTACGTCAAATAAATTGATTACTCTGCCACTTTGTACCTTTTCACAAGAAATGTCACTGTGACGTACCGTACTTTCCACTAATCAAAGCAATATGAAACTCACTATGAAAAGGTTCAAAGTGGCACAGGTATCAATTTCCTTGACTGTACGTCAAGGTCACAGGTGAGTAAGATTTTTACTTCTTAGACCATCTAAAACTCGCAAAGTAATGTCTGATTCAATTAATCAAATCTCGAAGTGTGATCTTAAGTCCTGTAGAAAAACGTACACCTATACATTACGGCGTTTGATTGATCACACACGACTTGTAAGCTTTATGGCGCCGCTATGTATTCGCTTAGGGACATTTTCCTTGTACACGAGTAAAAAGGGCTGACGTAGCCGTTTACTCAAGTCTAGGATTACTCGATATCTGATACGGAAAGAGCAAATGCTCGTATTTTTACCGAAAAGTCGTATATCGTTACCGATACGCCACGTGCGAATGGGCCAGTAGAGTGATAGCGTAGGTATAGCGCTAATGTGTTTCTATTTTATCTGAATGTATACAACCTCTAACAGACCTCCATTATCTGGGAAATATAATATAAGTAAATAAACGGTTAAAGAAGCTACGAATAAATATGAAAAAGAGTTTATTAAATAACAAAATATCGGGTCTCAAATTATTATTGACAAAAATACTAATGCTAAGAAAAATGGCTCATTGCGTGGAAGTAACTGAAAGTAAACGTCAAATTGCTAAAGGCTGTTTGATTCAAGAGTGTCCCGAGTCCATAGAATAAGAAAAAAGCATAACATCTCGAGTTAAGAACGAAAATAGGATAAGTTTTTTGTTGACGAAAAAATAGTTATAAACAGTTTTTACAGATTACCTGGGTGGTGTCGGGATATAATAACACTTCTCGATTTCTTTTGTGGCTGTCGTAAGTTGCGACTAAGGAATCAGGTTTGGGTGTGCTTTAAGCGATAGGCTAGCAACCTGACATTATTATATTTCCACCATCTGTTTTTAAACTTAAAATTTTGCTGGAAGTGGCTGGGAGGCGTGGTAAGGTCATGGTTTTGTCTATGTCAGGTTCCGTGTGCTCTGCCTATCCCGTTCGGAACAGGCGTGATTGTGTGTGTGTTATATAGATTCCAAAGCTACATAAGTCAACCTGCCCCTGTGACTTATCCCCTGGAGGGTCTGTTACAATCGAGTTCATAAATATATGAGCAGACAAACTGCTAAATATGTTAACTTTTGCACCTTATTGTCAATGTCATAAAGGTGTACAGATATTTTTGAACCCTCAGTTTTGCTCATATATTAATGAACTTGACTGTACAATGTTACAACCTCTACATACAGAAGCGTTTACATAGGTATGTACTCCTAGCTAAACTAATATTCGATTTATGAGCCATGCGAACTTAATGGACTAAATTGAACTGTTACGTAACTTTGTTGCATAATGTATGAAGTCGATATACCCGTACTGTATTTAATTATTATCGTTGTTAACTCCTAGAAAACATGCTTCAGGCGAGAAGCTAGCAATCTATCACTATGACCTCTTGTTTATTGTTAAGAGGATAGGAGCCGCACCACTTCTCCATACAAACGTAGTCCCCTGTTTTCTCCGTGAATAATGACATTAGAGCAATTTTTTTTTACATTGTATTTGAATCTGTTGTGGCTATGCCCCTACCATTTGCTTTTATCGATATTTTAAATAAAAAAAATAAAAAATTAGAAAATCGATAAAAGCAAATCGTAGGGGCATAGCCACAACAGATACAATATTAATGAAAAAAAAAATGCTTTAATGTCATTATTCAAGGAGAAAACAGGGGACTACGTTTGTACGAAGAAATGGCGTTAATGGCGCGACTCCTATCCTCTTAAACCCTAAATTATGGTTAAAATGATGCCACGAAAAGTAGAATATGCCACATGGTGTCGAGTTTAGAATAACACCTCTCCATTTATTCCGTGGACGTCGCAATAAGCGACCAAGGAACAATGTACATTTTTAGGCGACAGACTAGCAACCTGTCTCTATTCGTGACTTCTAGATGGTTCGTGCCTACTCGAAACCTACAAAAGATATGTTAGAAGTAGCAACGTAAAGTAAAATAGCCATAGTTTTGTCTACAATAGTCTATATGTATAACTTTCCGCTTTTAGCTTTCCGCCCGCGGCTCCGCCCGCGTAAAACTCGGTTATATTGCGGTATAAAGCACAACTATAAGAAAACTTTTCGTTTCAAACGACCACACAGCGCCATCGATCTATCATCTATCGATCGATTATCGATTGACATCGATCTATCATCGATCGATATCGATCTATCAAGCAAACTATATTTTTGTTTTCCCTCGGGAACATAATTTTTTTCCGGGATAAAAAGTAGCCTATGTCACCCTCCGTGCCCTAAACTATCTCTACCTAAAAAATCACGTCAATCCATCGCTCCGTTTAGCCGTGAAAGACGGACAAACAAACAAACAAACACACTTTCACATTTATATATTGGTACGGATGTTTCGTGCGGTCTCCTACCCCGTTTGGGAATACAGAAGTGATGTACCATCGCGAACAGGGATTGTTGAGCCACTTACCTATGTTTGTAACTTGGTCGTGTAATACTAATCCAATAGCTGACATCTAGTCTGTCACATCGGTCATTGATTATACGTCTAAATTGCGAACAGTGGCAAGTGGCTCAACCATCCCTGTTCGTGACTGTACAATACTGTATCAAGTAGTTATAGTGGTCAGGGCATTGAATTTCCTAAAAACTTATTAAATAAGTATTGGTAACTGATACACGCGAGCAATTTATTTAATTTAATTATTACTACGGAGGTATTCAATTTATTTTCTGAAATAAAAGTTGTAATGAGTTTTCTATTAGTTTAGTAACTTGATCTGTCTGGTTTTAAGAATCCTAGTGGTCGTTTCGAAGTATTACTTAGTTTTAGAGGAATTTGAAAAATAAATGATTTCAGAGTAATGTGAGAAGACAAAAAAAAATCAAATGTCTTAGTAACTATAGTAAATAAGTAGTTCCATCTGTTGTTAACCCTAAAATTAAGTTAGAATTGGTTGTGAAGCGTGAAATATCTACTCATGATTTTGAACTATGCAACGCTTCGTAATCGTATGCTCTGCCACCCCATTTGGGAGTACAGATGATGATGATGATGATGATGATGATGTATCTACCAATTGTAAGTATGTATGTAAAAACATGTGCAAAAAGGCGTCAAAAGTTCGCATAACACAAATTAACGCAAGATACAAATAAAAAGAAGTACAGCGAGAATTTGACGTAAAATGCGTAATTCTATTTGAAACAGTCCCGGTTTCAAGGATTGTTGACAGAGTTTCGCAAAAAATGTGATCCCTCGGCACATAGGGTTGTCGGTGAAAAAAGAAAAAATGGACGTTTGTACTGTTAGGAGCCACTTAGTGATAGAAATAGTGGGAGCTTAGTAGTTTAAGGTTTCTCAAGTAGAGGGTGTTTAGTCCTAGGCTTTGTAATTCTGAGTTTTCTCTGGAAACCGGTACAATTACACATACATATTCTCACGCCTGTATTACCAAGAGAGGTAGGCAGAGCACAGGAATAAAAAAAACCGGTGCCACGTTTAGCCGGTACAATTACTGTCACAAAAGGCATTACCTTTGGCTTCTTTCTTATTTCTTCAGAGGATGTCGTAAGAGGCGACTGAGGATATAGGTTAAGGTACGTATTGTAGATGACAGGCTAGCAAACTGTCAACATTATACCTGCCAACTTAAAATTTAAAAAATATCCTAACAGTGGCCTTGAAAATTAAAATTGACATAGTTTTGTCAGCATAGCGTTTTGTGTGCTCTGCCTACTCCATTTAGGTATACCTTATGAATGTATGTATGTATGTATGTAGACGTTATGTATGTATGTATGAAATGGTAAATGAACACGTCCTATACCGCCACGGGACAGCCCTACCAAGAATCAAGTATGTTTGTATAATTTTTCCCAATTTCCTAAATTTACATTTTATTTGCTCGCGCGAATGGTTCCGGAAAACAATGTGTCCGATTAAAGCTCTCCTATTACGCTGGGAAATAATGTTTTATAGGCAGTAACGATTTTTACACGGCGTCGTTACTTTTTCTACAGCTATCTGTAATATTAAGTTTCAATAACCTTTTATTATCCGTACTGCGTTTTACGGGACTGCCTTTATCATGGTCGTAAAGTATAAAAAAACTACCATTATCTAATGCAAAGAGAAGTTTCATAGAAGTTATAGTAACGTAAAATTGTGCTGTGATGTTTCAGAAACTTTCCCACAGTGATAAACTTCTACGAGTATTACACTAGTTCATTTGTCCAGTTCAGTCAACTGAACTAGAGAATAGAGGGAGTTCCTCGGGAGTCCAAACACGTCAATACGTTTGCTGTAAACTTTATGAAGTAGTAGTGAAATAAGATGTGCTTATACACTCGCGACTTTATTTCAAGATTAACTTGACATGTTTTGGACTAATTCGGTACCCATCGTCGACTAAGACTACCAAGATTATCATTGTGATTTTTCATTATTAAAAAATAAATGTGGATACATTAATAAAAAATAATTTAGTCTAAGTTGATACTAATGTAGGTACGTACATTTGTGTGGACTTCAATGTCTATCCAGGAGTTTTTTGCTTTGAGTAATAAACTTCCATGTCTTAACAAAAACTTTTGCGTTTATAATATAAGCAGTTCAACACATAAATTGCGTAACTAACGAACCCGCTGACTAAATGTTTCTCTGGTTTCCTCCGAACCCATTAGTCAAGAGCCGCGCCAAGTTAACATTGAATGCCTTGAATAACAAATGACATTAGGCAGTAGTTAAACTGATACAAAATGTAACATCATGGCAGCTTTACACTCCTCGGGATTCTAAAACAAAATTCAAACGTCAACGTGTTTTTGAAAAATAAGCCCTATTGTAATGTAATAGAAGAGAAGAAGATGGTGGGAGGACAAGGACTCGTGTGTGGAGGACTGGCTACATATCACGCAAGACCGAGAATTGTGGAGGTTTAGAGGAGAGGCCTTTGCCCAGCAGTGGGATACACCAACAGGCTAACAAAAAAAAAATGTAACGCAAAAAAAAAATATTTTAGAGTATTCTTTTTCTAAAATATTACTTTTTATTGGGTTTATCTAAGAACAATTTCTTCTTGGGAATGAATTTGTTTCCAGTGTCCAGTAGATAAAGTTCTTAGGGCCTAATTTTGGTTGAAACGCAATATGCACCGCAAGAAACTTTCAATCGGTTCCTAAGTAGGTACCTTTGCAGCATGGTACGAAACGAGATGAGTCGCGCGCGAGATGGACTATACCTATTGCTGTCTAACGAGCATTATCAGAAAATGAAGGTGTTATACAGAGTGCCAATCGACTTGTCGTGTTGCCGTAGCGTACTAAGTTTATAGAAACAAAAATGTAACAACTGGTAAAATGTCTATTGTAGAGTAAGTCAATCGTTACATTTCGTGTGTAGTGACATTTAACGTATTTAAGATTTTGCTCTGAAGCGTAGTTTTCTGGGTCGTTGAAGAGAGCGACCTTTGACAAATTAATCTGAAGGGAACATAGCCATATTTGCTAGGAAAAATTACAGCAGAGACTTGATGGTTTCAAAAAAGGAATCGTCGGGTTCGGTTCTTTGTTCCATTTTTTAAAAAGGTTCCTAAATATTCTTAATACTTTTAAGTAGGTTTCACTAGCTACAGTTCTGTTGTATATTTCTTTACAGCCGCGAGTGTAAAGGGCGCGTAGAATAGGCAAAGTTCAAGGCTTACTGTCATTCAGACAAATAGCTCAGTTTATTTTCTTAACAAATATCGACGAAGACAGGCGAAACTAGACAATACACGAGCCCTGAATTTGTATGAAGCAAATATTTCAACCGACGATATTTAATTTTCATTTCACTAGCAATTTTTTAAAGATACTTATCGCTGTGTGGTGCCGGGTTAGAATGGCACCTCCCCCTTTCTTCCCGTGGGTGTCGTAAGAGTCGACTCTGGGAAAGGGTTGGTGTATTGTGGGCGATGGGCTAGCGACCTGTCACTGCAATATCACGTTTGACCATCTGGTTACCCTGAAATTGCTAAACGGTGCACTGGATTTTCGAATTCACGTGCTCTGCCTACCCCTCTTGGGAATACAGGCGTGAGTATATGTATGTATGTATGTATGTACTTATCGCTTAAGGAGATACAATTTCTAGATTGGCGCCCAATGTGGGACCTATTTGAACTTATCTTACCGAAAATGGTAATTACTGGCTAAGCCGGAGATGATATTTGTTTGCTATTAATGTACTTAGTTAAGATATAATGGCAAAGGAATAGAGAGAGAGAAAAAAAACATATGTGATCATAACATTGAAAAGGAAAAAAAAATAAAAGCTCTCTAGTTGTATTTAATTGTCTTTACGCGGAGCGCACAGTTTTACCTAATATAAAAAAAAAACTAAAATCATCAAGGTACGGACCACGAGTCCGTAGATGAAAAATTTGTTAATAAAAAAAAACTTACCGAAAATTATCGAAACGTTCGGAAGACGATATTTCGTCAATTTAGCGTCCAAGATAGAATCTATTAGTTTACTTATTGAAAATTGTGAACATCGAAATGAAACGTCAAAAAGATAGCATTTCGTCATTGGCGCCCAACATGGGACCTGCTCAGTTTACTCATCGAAATTGTAGACATTGAAATAAAACATTTGGGATTCAATCTCACATGCTTTTAGTACCGAAAGAGCCCGTATTATCACATTTACAGTATTTTCGGCGGGACCTTAACGGGTATTGGAAAAGCTTAAGCTCATAGAATTTGTAAACGCTGATGCCGCTTGAGGAAACGAATCTCTATGTATTTACGATGTAGAGTAAGTACATATTCGGTTTTTGTAGGGATAGAAATTGTTCAGCAAAATTTAGGTGTTTGTATTATAAAGTTTAGCTTATCTAACTGGAAAAAGTATCCTACTCAGATTTTACAATTTGTAATGGAACGCAAACGTTAGTTTACGTTTATTCTGTGGACAGTTAAGTGTTTACAGCCAATAATGTATGTAACTCATTATTGTACAAAATAAACATGACAAAATAACAAGCACAAAAGAAAACACAAGTACAAAGGTGAACATAACCCTTAAGGGATCTCTTCCTGCTGACCTTCAAGCGATTGACAAAACATGTGAAATTAGAGTAGACACACAAAGAAAGTTGAGAAAGAAAAAAAAATACTAGAAAAGACCAAATGTATTTACTCAATACGTCTCACCAGCTACTAACCCGTTTAAACAAATGATAAGATTGGGTTTAAACCAACATTTTTTACGACATCCACGGAAGAAATGGAGAGATGTTATTCTAAGCTTGTTATCGCACGGGACACGGGAGGTTCATTAAATCCCATAAATTATATACGTTGGTGCGTAAACAATAAAATATAAACGAAAACGAGTAAAACGAACGTTAAATCGTAATGGTCTTCGCGGCAACATAATAAATACAGGGCGAGTGTTATTGTAAGTGAGCAGATTATTTTTTTCGGTACTTTTTGGTAAAATAAAATGCATGTAAGTACGTAATAATTTGCCAAAATCTGTTTATGCTAACGCAGTATGAAATGTTTTTTAAACTCTTAGTATGAAACTATTTATTTGTCAGAATCGGGAATCAAATAGGTACCTACATGTCAGATTACAAAATAAAAAGAAACCTAATTTTATGTTACATGAAACTAATGCTAATAAAAAAATGTTTCTCTTTAATTTTTACCAATTAATTAATTTTTTTTTTTTTTTTTTTGGATTTGGTGGCTGGTACTGATAATTCATTACGCGAGATTTAATCACGTTTTGTTTGAATATTATTTAAATTACCTTCTTCCATAGGATGTCGGAAGAGGCGACCAAGGAAAGGTATATTTTAGGCGACAGCCCTTAATAAGTACCTTTTAATTGGAAACGTTACAAATATGTCACATTTTGTGAGCTCTGCCTACTGCATTTAAAACACCGGCGTGATTGTACATAATTGCTGTTGGACCTATTGTATCCCACATTGACCCAATCTACTACCTACTTTTAACCACAATGTAGAAATCACCCCGTATTTTGAGCAATTATTTACAATCACAATACAACACGACTTTGTCGAGCGAAAAAATTATAAAATACAGTTAATGTACGTTGTACGAGCGCTAAATTAAATGATAAAAGTTATCTTTACAGGCGTGATGTATGTATGTATGTACCATCGCGAACCGGAATTGTTGAGCCTATGTTCGTAACTTGGTCGTGTAATACCAATCCAACAGCTAACATCTAGTCGGTCACATCGGTTATTGATTACACGTCTAAATTGAGAACAGTGGCAAGTGGCTAACCATAGAGGACAGAACCTACTAGAGAAACAATGATGGTCACCCAGTTCCGCAAACCGTCAGTTTATTTTAACTTACAAACTGTCACAGAAACTGTAAAGAGCCAATAATTATAGAGGAAAAAGCCACTGCATTACGCGCGATCTTGAGCCGGCCAATAAGAGCACAGCGAACGCCGCCATGCTTTGGCGGAATCGTCTTTGAACAAATTCAACGACATTATACCTTATCGGTTTAAGGTACTTAAAACAATGTAAACAATCTTGACGTGTCTTTTTATTTAAACGTACACTTTATAAATCGAAAACTTTACATTTTACAATTTAGGTATGAAAAAATCATTTACTTTCATAATTGAATTGTATAGTGTAACGATTTTCATTTTTAGACTGTGTATTTCAAGAAAAAGACATATGTCAAGATTGTTTATATTATTTTAACTACCTAAACCGATAAGGTATAATGTCGTTGAATTTGTTCAAAGACGATTTCGCCAAAGCATGGAAGATTGTTTATATTGTTTTAACTACCTAAACCGATAAGGTATAGTACTCTATAGGTTCTGTCCTCTATGGGCTCAACAATCCCGGTTTGCGACTCGATATCGAAGTAAATTTCCCTAACAGTATATGTAACGTATGTTCCAAGGTTTTTGTGTCAGAAACTAAACGAGAGGTCGTCGTGTTTTGCGGCACATATTAAAATAATCTCGCCACAAGTTGACCACATTCGTCTATGTCACCAGCAAATAAACCTCAGGCGGCGGACACAGGGCCGGAGGAGTGTAAAAAATGTGTCTGGACCAAATTGAAGGCGTATCTAGTCGACTTCAATGTTCTGGGAAACTAATACATGGTACAGTCACGAACCGGGATTGTTGAGCCACTTGCCACTGTTCGCAATTTAGAAGATGTTAGCTATTGGATTAGTATTATACGACCAAGTTACAAACATAGGTAAGTGGCTCAACAATCCCGGTTCGCGATGGTACTTCTATACGTAGCTGTGAGTGAATGGAAGCCAATGTAAGGCGTCTTTGAAATGTATGAACCTATCTTGTTGAAAATTTCGCTAATGCTGTTTTAAGCAGCATGACTCATACTGCTGTGTTACGATTACGACAGTGTTGTGTACTGGGTTGACAGACTAACACTGAGACTCAGAGTAAAATAAAACGCGTACGCTCATGTTTTTATATCGAGATTAGCTCGACATGTTTCGGGGCGATTTGTGACCCAGAGAGCAACGTGTTATTACGGCTGTGGCACAAAATAGATAATTGGCTGTGGTTAGACGCCCACTGATGGATCACGATGTGGCTCTAAACATGTCGAGCTAATCTCGATATAAGACACGAAAGTATCCGTTTTGTTTCACTAAAACTAACGTAGCAAGTTATATAAAAGGTTGTGAAAATGCTTGCGAAGAAAATTAGGTTTTACGTTCGCTTAAATAGGAATTTATACAAATCGGCACTGACCCGGCGATCCCTAACTCGAGTTTGCCCACAAATACGACAACAAACAATGTTCATTGTGTTGCGAAGTGTTCACAATGCTAACATTTGGCTCGAAATAATTATGTTGGCCCGGACAGAGAGTAATTAATTTCCTGGCCAGTAAATACGTGTTTGATTTTTAGTAAAAAAACATATTTATTCGTATTATTATTTATTTTTACGCCATGGCAGGCTAGCGGTTTGATCTGTGGCCTCAAGCGGAGGGTCGTGGGTTCGAACCCCAGGTCTGCGAAAACAATTGACTACATAAGTGTTTCTTTTTTTTATTCTCCATCGCATTTTAATTTAAAACTAAGTACAGTGAGATTTACGGAACAAAAAAATATTATACGCGTCTTTTTATCGAGTTCGGTTCCAGGTAATGTGATATTGAATTTTAAAACTACTGGCTTATTTATTATTATTTGCATACTGCTTATTCGTAAGTACCTACCTATTCTTCTTAAAACTGAATTTCCTCCGAATTTCAAAAACCAAGTTACTGTGGTTCTGTGGTTTTAGTTTCTGTAGTTCTTAATAGAGTTAAGATATTTCGTTCGAAAACGGTTTGTACAAGTAAAATGCGATGGAATTTAACTTTTTGCTTAGTTGATAACCGTCCGTCAAAATGTATTCCAATGAGGATACATACATAAAATACATAAACATTAAGACTGTATTCCCAAATGGGCTCTGTGGCACACGAATCGTTACATAGTTATCTATTCGACGTCTTCTATAACCTGGTCAAGTTAGACATAAAAACAGTGACAAATACAGAAAATTCCGACAAAACCAAATCTCCGTAGAAACCTTAGTTTTACCATAAAGAATAAAGTGTCAAAAGTCCCCATTTGCAGTCCAATATCTGGGAAATGGCGGATCTTAGAGAAAAAATTGAGAGGACCGTTTTATAGAAAATTTTGAGATCTACAACTTTTCTTTAAGATACTTTTTGATAAAACTTGCCGTTTTCGAGAAAAATCCAAAAAACCTAAAATTTTGACATTGGAGCCCGAATAACTAACTTAGCTCACATGGAATAAATGGGGACTTTTGACACTTTATTCTTTATGGTAAAACTAAGGTCTTCTCGGAGATTTGGCTTTGTCGGAATTTTCTGTATTTGAATGTCTAACTTGACCAGGTTACTAGCATAATTTAGATATTAACAAATATGAAAGAAGTAAGACAGTGACAGGTTGCTATCCTGTCGTCCAAAGCATATCCTAACTTATTTCCTTAGTCGGCTCTTACGACATCCCCGCAAGTACCGAAAAGGTGTTTTTCTAACCCGACACCAGACGGGTAGGGATTGATTTTCGTAATCCGATATGGCGGCGGTTCGGCACACCGGGCAGACAAATAAGCGAATTTATAAATCGGAAGCTTCATCAGAACAGGCAGCCGCAGTTACCGGTGACATTACCATGAGTAACCACCGTGAACTGGATTTACGTTACTACAATCATACAAACATACATACATGATGTGATGTATACATATAAATAAACGAATCATCTGCGATCTGT
>BHDV01038830.1:9134-62359 GCA_005406045.1 Adoxophyes honmai | reverse complement strand
TTTTATTCGAATTTTTACCCGATGTTTTGTAACACGTTGTATATTTTTTATACTATTACTTAAAAAAAAAACGATAATACTGCGTTTAAAAGTTTCGTTTGACGTTACTAATAGGCGTGTGTTTAGTTATCTAGTTATTTTATATGATACCTATCGTCGAGTAGTAGAACTTCTACCGTTATTCTACGTCATCAACTGTTAATACGTTCTACATGGACACAAAAGATTTGTTAATTGGTTGCATAAAAACAACTTCCAACTTTCTCTGTGTGGACTTCGGTAACCAGGTATAACGTCTGCCTGGAGAGAGATCTCTATTGGAGTCTTCTTCTCCCCCACTATTAAAAGGTTGCCAAGTTAGCCGCCGCACTCACCTCCGGGTGGAACTGCACGCCGTAGAGTCGCATCTGCTCGTTGTAGATGGCCGCGATCAGTTGGTTAGACGAATGCGCTCCGACCCTGAACCGTTCGCCGACTCGTTGGACGCTGTCTCCATGGGTTAGCAAGACTGGTTGCAGCTTCTCCAAGCGGCTGGGGGCAGAGGAAGCCACATTACCACATTACACTTTGATACAGCAAGGGGAAAATAGACCTAACATCATTTCCGACCTAATATGGTAGACTAAGGCTTGCCAATTGATTTTCCAGGTGAACATTTTTTAAGACTGTGGCGACGGCAGGCCACAACAATTTTACATGACGACCAATCAGGTGAAAGCTCTGTTACCGCGCACCGTTAACTTGTCAGCCCTGGGGCAGACGACTATAAAAAACCATTCAGTCCGTCAGATAGATTACCGAAAAATACTATTTATTTTATTTTATTGCGGGACCGAAAAAAAGCGTGAATGCGATTTCCATCGGAAACATTTTCAGTTAAAATTAAAAGAATATTGAATAGCGTTTATACTGAACAGGCTGGGCCGGGACTTCGTCCGCGTGGAATAGTTATTTTGGGCATACCTTTTTTTCGCAATAAAAGGTAGCCTATGTCCTTTCTCAGGGTCTAAAGATTGTCTGTGCCAAATTTCATCAAAATCGGTTAAGAGGTATAAGCGGGAAAGCGTAACAGACAGACAGTTACTTTCGCATTTGTAATGTTAGTAGGGATAGCTGAATAGCGTGCTTACTTGAACAGCGGGCAAGTGGTCTCGACCTCAACCTCGTACTGGCCGTCCTCGCGCGCGTCCTTGCGCAGCACGGAGCCGCCGAACTCCTTGTTGAGCATTTGCATGCCGTAGCAGATGCCTGGGGAATATAATCATTGGATTAGCTAACATAGGTAAAGGTTAGATGGATGCTGTGGGTATCTTATGTATTAACGTTTTATTTTATTTCATTTGTTAACTTTAGCAACTTGCATCTCACGGCTTGGTGTTGTTAGCTTCTTCCTATTCGAGATTGTGGACAATGTTCAAAGACAGCTGCTGACAATATGGAACAGAATCGCGTATAGGAAGAAAGAACTATCATGTCGAATAATCCGAGTCTAGGACTAAGGCCGGTCGCGGAGCACAATGAAATTCGAGCAAACCCACTGCTATCTATCTCTGTCGCAGGCTCATATTTCTGGACGCGTGCGACAGAGATAGAGAGCTCACAATAAGATGAAATCTTACCTAATACGGGCAAGCCGATCTTGAATATGTCCGCATGGTACCGCAGCGCGTCTTCGGCGTACACCGTTATTAGGACCCTACGCTGTGAGTCTAAAGCACCGGTCGCGGAGCACAGCTAAATTCGATCGATGATCCACTGCTATCTATCTCTGTCGCATGCTCATATTCCTCTCACGCTCGCACTTGAGTACGTGCGTCGCACTGTGCGAGCGTGAGGGCTATATTTCTGGATGCGTGCAACAGAGATAGAGAACTGAAAATAAGATCAAATCTTACCTAGCACGGGCAGTCCGATCTTGAATATGTCCGCGTCGTACCGCGGCGCGTCCTCGGCGTACACCGAGTTGGGCCCGCCCGAGATGATGATGGCGCGGTAGCCGGCCTCTTTCAAGTGGTAGGCCGGCGTGTCCAGCGGCAAGATGTCGGACTCCACGCACAGTTCACGCACGCGCCGGTCGATGACCTGAACAACAGTAGTTAAATACATAATAATAAAGCCTTTATTATTCTGAACCACATGACAGTTATACTATGAACAATTGTACATGTAATCTATATTCTATCTATATCTATAATATGTCCCGTAGTTCAGTGTGCCTCTTGGCATAGGCCTCCTCCAACAACTTCCATTGGTTCCTGTCATGCGCAACCCTTCTCCAGTGAAGTCCAGCAGTGGGCTTCAGGTCGTCCTCCCATCTGGTTATTTGACGACCTCTGCTTCTCCTTCCATCTCTCGGATACCAGTCAGGTGACACTTTTACACCATTTCTCTTGTGGGTCCCGGATCATGTGGCCTGTCCATTTCCATTTTTGTCGGTCTATTCTGGTTATTATGTCGACTACTTTAGTTACATACATATCGTCAGTGAAAAAGAAAAAACGTTAAAGCGCCAAGTATCTATATGGCGCTTTAGCGTTTTTTCCTTTCCACTGACGATATACAATTACAATAGGTACATACATATTCTCACGCCTGTATTCCCAAGAGGGGCAGGCAGAGCACATGGATTCAAAAATCCAGTGCCACGTTTAGCAATTTCAGGGTAACCAGATGGTTAAACGTGATATTGCAGTGACAGGTTGCTAGCACATCGCCCACAATACACTAACCCTTTCCCAGAGTCGACTCTTACGACACCCACGGGAAGAAAGGGGTGGTGCTATTCTAACCCGGCACCACACGAGTAAAATGGTAAAAGGGTACATAGTACTAAAACAAAATTGTGGTAGCGCAGCGGTTTGACTTGTGGATTCTCATGAAGAGTCGTAGTTTCGAAACTCAGGCGCACAACTCTGAAATCGAATTTGATATTCGGTGAAGGAAAACTCCATACAGCAACGAAGTGATTTAATGTTGTGTGTCAAGTTCCCAATATGCAACGGGCCCGCGTCAGAACTATAGCTCAAACCCTCTCATATCGAGAAAAAGCCTATGCCCAGGTAACAATGAACCAATTGATTTCTGCCCCACCTTAGAACCTACTTGCAAAAAACGTCTTGCAAAGACTCCAATAAGGTAAACGTCTGTGCTCGACACTGACCCAATACTTGGCACTTGCAACCTTATGTCATAGTAAGACAGGTGACAGATGGGTGTCATCTATTGGGCGTTGAGGCGTCGAGCATTGGTACTTTTACCTTAGATGTTATGCAGATGTGATGCCTAGGGACCAAAGTCAACAGAAACAAAGTTTGAAGTTGTATTTAATTTATGCAACTGATCTTCAAATCTTCGTTAGCGCGATGTAGAACATAGAAGCCCTACTACTCGACGATAGGTGGCGCTAGGGGTCACTACAAATTTCTTAAATAATGGAAAACATCACAATAGTTGTGACAACATAGAAGTTATAAGGGCTTATAGGTGTGTGTTAGAAAAATTAATTAACAACAAGTTGCCTACTTAATTTTAAGTTTGCTGTTGTTTTATGTAAAAAGGCGTACCTTTCCATACTGCGAGCCCGCATCCAAGATGGCGACCTTGTCGCGGGTGTGCGCGGCGCCGTTGGTGCCGCGGAACTGGCCCTCTGCGCTGGCTGTGTGCATCTCGCCGACTCGCCAGCAGCACTGGAATAAAAAACAAATATGAACAAGTTGCAACAGGTCCTCGCATATCTAAAGCCTTGCCCAAACCTGCGCGACCAAAGCGACTGCGAAGCGGGAGCGTCTACCGCGCGACGGACGCTACCCATATACATCTATGGCGCTTTGCATACCTACGCGACCGCATCGCGGGACGTTTCGCTTCGCTTAGTTTCGCTTTGCAGACGCTCCCGCATCGCAGTCGCTTTGGTCGCTCAGGTTTGGCCGAAGCCTAAATGTGTAATCCCGCGAACCGTTTCAACCGCCTTGTACACGAATTTTCTTTAACTTTGACTACTAAAACAAATCTACATACAAATCTATAAAAGGAGAAGCTGACATACTGACTGATAATCAACGCAGGGCCTTAAATATTAGAGTAAACTTGAAAATTTGCACAGGGTCTCCCTTCATAAGAGCACGCCACGCGCCTTTGACGGAGGCCTAACTTAGCCTAAGTGCGGTATTAGCAGGTTGTGGTATTGCCGTTCCGTTATTGATAAATTTGTATTACAGTAATGAAATTTCACAGAATACTGAACGATTTGATTTAAGGTGGTGTTGAACAAGAAGTTATAATTTTCTGAAAAACTGAGATGCCCTAGTTTTCGTAGCATAGGTACTATGTTTTTATTATGACCGCCTTCCGTGTCTTCCAATCGAGCCGATTTTATTGGCAGTTTCTGGATATGTTAGGCTACCGCTACCAGGCCGCACCATTTCGCCCCATTGTGGTGTCTAGTCTGTGGTCATTTTGACCCACCTACCCTTGCGATTACGTTTCGTAGTATAAAGTTAATTTAGTTTCTTCAACGGTTTTGGGTTTCAGGAAATGGTCTTGTAGTAACATGAGCGGATGCCGAGCGTTTTCCATTTATTCCATTATAGACATTCTGAGTATCTTTTTTATTTAGCTTCACGTTGTCTAAGCTCGCGTGTCAATAACTTAATCTCGCAAGTTATTGGCAAGATGACTAAAAAAATGGTATCTACATCAATTTCATTATTATGTAGATTGCACGCGATTGTTAAAAGATCTTATCAGAATGAGTTTGCCATGATTCATGATAGTAAATTGTTCAGTTTACTTTTATTTATAATAGATAATTAGATTACATTCCTAAAAATCCTGTATTAAAGGGATAAGGTTCTAACTTTCACTTAAAAATTATGTACTATTATTTGAGCAAAAATTAGATCACATTAAAAACAGACTCATTTTTTTGTTAATACATTAGGTACTTAGTTTAATTATACCAATACATTTTTTCACACTCTTCTTCTCAGTCGTTCACTCTTGTCAGAGTGGTCGTGGTTGCGCAGACGAGGCACATGAAGCGGTGTTAGATGGATCCTCCCTTCCAAGAATTGCTCTTTTAGCAATTTGCTTCCACTTCTCCCGGTTAGAAGCGTCACGAGTACACTGGACCAAGGTGGACTCAGTAGTTTTTTTAATTGAGTCGGTCCAACGAGTCGGTGATCGACCTCGGGCTCTTTTGCCTTCCACCTGGCCTTGAACCACCAGCCTCTCCATGGAGTTCTCATTCCTCAAGATGTGTCCAAAGAACTTAATTATTCGTAGTTGCACAGTTGACGAAAGTCGCTCTTTGATGTCCAGTTCTTTAAGAATAGAAACATTTGTGCGAAACGCCGTCCAGGGGATCTTTAGGAGGCGTCTCCAGCACCACATTTCCAGGGCGTCAATTTTGCGTCGATCCTGTAGTCTCAGAGACCAGGTTTCGGCTCCATAAAGAAAAATTGGGAATACGAGACACTTCATCAAACTGACTTTAGTCTTTTTGGTGATCCTTCGGTCTTTCCAAATATTTCCCAACCGTTCTACAGCCGACCTTGTGATGGCACATCGTCGCCGAATTTCATCGCCGCACCCTCCAGCACTGGAGATAGCAGAACCGAGGTATATATAATTGTGTACGACTTCACAGTTAGCTATACTCTGTACGTTAGTTCCACTCAGCTCAGCCCGGTCTACTATCATCATCTTGGTCTTGTCTCGGTTAATAGCGAGTCCAAATTTGAGGCTGGTAACTTCAAGACGGGTCAGTAAGGTTTCCATGTCTTCCTTAGTTTGTGCGAGAAGGGTTGTATCATCAGCGTATCTGAGATTATTTATAAGCCGACCTCCAATTGATACACCCTTGTCCCATCCCTCCAGAACAATGCGCATGATGTATTCTGTGTAGGTATTGAAGAGTAATGGTGACAAAATGCATCCCTGTCGTACTCCTGCCTCAGTTTTAAACTTTTCTGAAAGGGTATCATCCACCCGCACAGCTGCGGACCCGTTTCCATATAGCCCCTTTAGAAGGGCTATTAGATGAGACGGTACACCCATTTCCGCAAGTATCTTCCAGAGATGTGCCCATATGACGGTGTCGAAAGCTTTACGAAAGTCAACAAAGCAGATGTAGAGAGTAGAGTTGAATTCTCTCGCCTTTTCAATAAGTTGACGCAATATAAGTATTTGTTCGCGAGTGCCTCTTCCTTTTACGAATCCAGCTTGCTCAGGCGCGATTTGCCCTGAGAGATAAGACATCAGTCTTGTGTTGAGTATATGAAGCATCACCTTACTTGCGTGTGATATCAACGATATGAGTCGGTAGTTGTTACATTTTTTGGTGGACCCTTTTTTATGTAACGGGATAAAAATGGACTGCGACCAGTCATCCGGCCAAACACCAGTCTCCCATATCTTGCTACATATGACGGACAAGACATTTACCCCAGATTCACCCATCGCCTTAAAAACTTCAATTGGGATTTCATCACAACCTACAGCCTTGTTGCATTTAAGATTTTTTATTGCCGCTCGAACTTCATCTCGCATGATGTTCGGTTCACGGTCACTTATTTGGTCGAAGGTGCATGAGAAGCTTGGTGTGTTATTGTTGTTGGAAAATAGTGACTTACAATATTTTTTCCATACATTCACGATGTCTTTGATCTCCGTAACAGTCGTCCCAACCGAATTTTCAATAGCCCATGTTTTGGGTTTAAATTGGCGTGTTATATACCGCACTTTATCGTGAAGATCCTTCGTTTGGTATTTATCAGCGTGTTGTTCTAGTTCCTCACATATTTTTCCCAGATGATTATTGCGGTCACGCCGGCAGGCTGCCTGAATGACAGCTGATTTTGCATTCAGTTGGGTAATGCAAGTACCATTGGCTTTTAGCTTCCGACGCTCTTCGACCAAAAGCCAGGTGTCTTCAGTCATCCAATGCTGCCGTTTTGCCAGGATGTTTTTTGGTTGTGACTCCGCAACAGCATCCACAATAAATTTCTTTGCTGTCTTCCACAACGTGTCCGAGTTGTTCGCTTTAATTTCTGATTTCCATGCGACATGCCTGTTATCCAGTGAGGCACTAAATGAGTTTGGATCTTTCACTTGTATTCTTTTACAACTGTATTCTTTTTCACACTAGCATTATTTATAACCCTGAAGAATCTAGTCCAACTGGACTACTTTGATAATCATTAATAGTTGGATAATATGGGCATTAAATAAATAATGATCATGAAAACAAAATCGGTAAAATTGCACTAATTTATGTGTGGAATAATTGCTATTATTTAAAAACCTAAACATGAAAGATGTGAGCTTATCATCATGTTAAGCCCACAAAAACAAACCTTATCAAATTATTAATTCACATACCTAAAGTTTCTAAGAAACAAGAGCAACAACACTATTGCAGCAACATTATAATGAGGCCTATTCATACTCAAACAATAAAGTATTTGTCTATACTAGAGACCTTTAGGTACTTAAAAGATGGTAAACAATCTTGACATGTCTTTTTATTTAAACATACACTTTATAAATCAAAATCTTTACATTTTACAATTTAGGTATGAAAAAAATCATTTACTTTCATAATTGAATTGTATAGTGTAACGATTTTCATTTTTAGACTGTGTATTTCAATAAAAAGACATGTCAAGATTGTTTACCATCTTTTAAGTACCTAAAGGTCTAAAGTATAGAGCTAGAGTGGTGACCCCTATAAAAACACATTTATAAATTCTTTGAAAATTTATTCCATGGATGTAATAAAAGGCAACTACCTAAGGGAATAAGTTAAGGTATCAGTACTTTGTCCGCACTTAAGGTATCTTTCATATTAATATTACATACCCCTTTTACCCCTTAAAGACCCATTTTTGATAAAAAAAATTAATTATTCAACACTTTCAATAAACTTCAATAACACCATTTTTTCATACTAACTATATGGCCCCATTTTACCCTTAGGGGTGAATTTTCAAAAATCCCTTCTTAGTGCTTCCTTACATTATAAAAGGAACCCCTGTCCAAAATTTGAAGTTTCTAATTCTAATAGTTTAGGTCCTGCATTGATTATCAGTCAGGCAGTCAGTTCTCCTTTTAAATGTATAGATTATCCAGCACATAAAGCTTTTATTTTCACTATACAACTTCTAATCTAATTCCTATCCTCCCAATCATCCGTAAACAAGGGCAACGAACTTGAACTTGGCCTATATCCCCACACTCGCTATTCCCACTCACTGTGTGGTAATAAAACAAAAATAGCTTCAAACAATCCACCATTATTAACTTTGCATATACTAATACCTTCAATAGGAACTGTTTAAATCCATACATCACAAAGGAACACAATAAAACACAAACAAACAGTCTCAGCGCAGATATTTGACATTTTCGATTGTCAACACAATGTCATTGCCACAAAGAGTTAATTAGAAGTCACTAACACAAAGAGAAACAAAAGAATGAGCTAAAAAATCACTCGAATGATTTAATTATTGGGACATCATCGGATAGAACAGTGATGTCCTCTCCTCTGAGCCAACGGTGTGAATGTGTTATTAATAGAAAGCATCCCACATGAAGAAAATAAACACAAACATAATACGTACTGGCCAGCAAAGCTGTGACAGCTTATCTTGTGATTCAGAAACAATGTGTCCAAGACTTTTTATTGTTATTTTTAGATCAATTGTAATTGTAGTAAACATTTAAAGGTTGGGCATTGTTTTTGATTACATGTGGAAAGTTATGCAAATTTTAACAGATGGTAGCATAAAAATATATTTTAAACATCAGTTAAGGTATTGCTACATATTGTTTTTTTTTTATTGCATTGTAATTAAATAGCATTGCATCTCTTTCTCTGTGAATTTTAACACTTTTAAATGGATTTTTAAGACCATGATTTGCCTGAGGGCTCATGACTTCAGCTCAACTACAGTAGGCGCTCGATAATCCGGCACCAGATTTTTTCTCCTTATGCCGGATTGTCGGAACTGCCGGATTATCGAATTCGTATAGGAAGTAAAAGCTTTTTACACATGTACAATGTAAAATAAAGTCTATAAGCTTTTTACACATGAACAATGTAAACACTATTAAGGTTAGGCCCGGACTGCCGAGCGAGAGAAACTACCTCGAACAATTCAACCTCTCAGTAGTCCGACATTAGCTGTGTAAAATGCCGGATTATAGAGCGGGCTACCTGAGCCCCAAAGTGCCGGACTACTGAGCGTGCCGGATTGGCGAGCGCCGGATTATCGAGCGCCTACTGTAATAAAAAAACTTTGTATTGCAATAAGTAGAAAATCTACTGCAGCTTTTGTTTCAAACTTGTATTAAAAAAAAACACAGATTAGGTTTGTTTTACAAAATAAAATAGAAAGTAAAAATTTGTTAAAATTAAGCAAAGAGCTAGAAAACCTGCTTTAAAATAAAAATCCACATCAAAATCAGTTCACTCATTTCAAAGCTAGGGTTCAACAGACTGAAAACACAAAAAGAAAGACTGGTCAAACTCATAACACCCCTTTCTTGCAAAGAGGGTTTTTAAAAATCCTTTATGTACATACAACTTTATGTCTGTCAGGTTTTCAACCACCAATCATGAACCATTAAGCCTTAGTGGGTGCATTTCTCAATAAGATATACTTTTAACATACTGATTTTATGATTTTAAGTCAATGAGAAAAAATCCTATGGGGAGGCCTATATGCAGCAGTGGACGAATTATGGCTGAAATGATGAATGATGACGATAATGATGAGAAAAAATTAGGTGTGATTTATAATAACTAGATATTACAAGATTTTTGTTTAACAGTGAGAAAAAATGTAGAAGATTTACATCCAATGATACTTTTTTCATAGGAAGCAATACCTAAATTATACGAAATATGAAAAAAAAAGCCCCGTGTGGTGCCGGGTTAGAATAGCACCTCCCCCTTTCTTCCCGTGGGTGTCGTAAGAGTCGACTCTGGGAAATTGTTAGTGTATTGTGGGCGGTGGGCTAGCAACCTGTCACTGCAATATCACGTTTAACCATCTGGTTACCCTGACATTGCTAAACGTGGCACTGGATTTTTGAATTCATGTGCTCTGCCTACCCCTCTTGGGAATACAGGCGTGAGAATATGTATGTATGTATGTATGAAATTAAAAAACATTTAATCTAAAACAAACCATAAGTAATGTTGGAACACGAGATTTCAAACATAATGCTGAACTTAAATAAAGTAAAAAAACGTAACTAAGGAACATGTTACTAACTAATCCATTAACCAAATTGAATTAAAATCACATTTATAATGCACAATTGACATGTGCAAATAATAATAGATTTAACATTATCACATAATAAAACAAAAACATGAGAAAAATATTTATGACAAGAACTTTTTAATTGAGACACAATAAATAAGTAAAACAAGAAATTCATACCTTATCTATTGAGCAAGTGTGCAAGACTGAAGGGGGTCTGACACCACATGTACTTATGTGCTCATATTTAAAGGTTATCACAGCAGTTGACATTCTATTCATAAACAAACTAAACCAAATGATGTAATCTTAGCCTGACCACGAAATAACCACTTCAGCATTCAAACCACAAAACCGAAATCCGATATTCCAACTAGACACAAAGAATTACTTTTACCTTTCTGAGCACAAACATATTCAACTATGTTTTAGCACACTTCCCATTTTTGAGGGCATTTTTTTAAAGGACGAAGATGGTCGAGATGGGATGATAACAACACAGATAACGTGGAGATAATACCCAGCATATTTTGAACAACGACAGTATCCAAGGCTTCACACCGGCCGACACTATACATACGCCTAAATCACAATTTCCTTACTTTATTTATTTACTCCAAGCTCTTGTACATTCTACTTGGACAATATCAGGTACATTAGGCCATTATACAGACTAACTAGAAAGAAAACTGCGCGTAATGCAACGAAAATGCCGTGCAAAACCGGGATTTGACATTAGTTTCTGGGTCATAAGCAGAATTTACAGTGTGCAGCATCTATAATTAACAGCCTAAACGACAAGATGGTGTCCTGAAAAAGTAAACTGTAGTTTTTCTGACTTACCTAAAGGATTATAATGGAGATTTCAAAAGATTATATTCATGAAAAACGAGAAAAAATGTGATTCTCCATTCAGCACTACGAATACAAAATTTTGGTACTGATAGAAGCCGCGAGGTGGCGTACGGCGCAAGTCATTGGTTGACATTGCGTTCATTTACAGTACAGAAAGCTTCAAAATTTTGAAAAAAATCTAAATGTAACTGCATAATTTACAATAACCAAAAGAAATATAGTTCTCTGATTTAACTACTGGACATAATTTTAGGAGAGGCAAAGAATATTATTTGCGTATTGGAACTTTCCATAACTTTTTTTAATCATGAACGTTACCAAATTTTCGACTTGTCATCGTCACTCGCAACTCCAATCTACGCATTTAATTATATTTTGTTAAAGTTACTTCATTTCCTGTGAACATTGTTTTGACGCTAAAATTTTTGATTTAAAGACTCATTTTAAATAACTTAAAAGTTTATTAATTAGAATTTTACTTTTGTTGACAAAATACAAGCAATACAGGAGTTATTTTTTTATTTTATACATATTAGTTGCGTTTAATGGATTTATGAAGCAGAAAATCCGTTCCACGCAATTATTTTGTGAGTTTTGTCGGACAAAGTGACGTATGAACTTCACGAAGCTGCGTGAAATGTACTGGAGAAATCGCTTGCTCAACAAAATTTGACATCTCCAATTCTCCAAATCTGCTAAGATCACTTTGTGATTTATATTAAAAAGTCGTTTTGTATTTGTTATTAGTTAAATAAAATATAATACAAAAATGCCGGACCACTTAGGAGATGACATGAGGAAGATGAAAGATGATAAGGAGGAACCAGAAAAAGAAATAAAATGTATGTATTGTCAACATACCATTGTGCTTGATCAATGATCAAAATTTTGTTCCAATTCGATATAAAATTTCTATTTTATTTCACAGCGCTCGACGAAGGAGATATTGCGTTATTAAAATCCTATGTAAGTATGAATAAATTGGGTAAAATCTTCTAACCTAATTTGTTTCTATGGTGACTGGCAATTTTTTCAACTATTGTTTTTAGGGACAAGGGCAATATACTAAGATTATCAAAGAGGTTGAAGAAGGCATCCAGACTGTGATGAAGAGGGTCAATGAGCTCACTGGTATCAAGGAATCCGACACAGGGCTGGCTCCCCCTGCACTATGGGATCTTGCTGCAGATAAACAGACCTTACAGAATGAGCAGCCACTCCAGGTAAATCCTTGTAGCACCTGTTAACATAGATGGTGGTAGAACTCTGTGTTTGTCTGATCTAGTCTAATAATGTAGTTGATTATACAGCTCCTAAAATCTTACTTGACAAGATTTACTACTTAGAATCTTGCCATCTCAAAAACATTACATAAACATGGATGCATAGTAATATTATATGTATGTTGTAGTTCTTAGTATGCATTTAATATTGTAAGGTTGTAACAATATTATTACAAACTGTAAATTTTGCCTTTTTGCCTTTAATTAAGTTTGTTAGGTCATTAACCTTTCCAAATCAAATGATGCAAATGGTCAGACAATTTTTGTTATTGTTAGGTTAGTGTATGACAAAATAGAATTTAAAAAAAGAAACCAATTTTGTTAAATTTTCTAAAAGATGAATCATTTGCATTTTCTCTTTGTTAGTTTATCTTGTCACCCTGCATTTGAAATTTCCCAATTTTCTATTTAATATTTATGATTTTTTCCTCAGGTGGCCAGATGCACAAAGATCATCAACGCTGATTCCAATGATCCCAAATACATAATCAACGTAAAGCAGTTTGCCAAGTTTGTGGTAGATTTGGCTGACTCCGTAGCCCCCACAGACATTGAAGAAGGCATGAGGGTTGGGTAAGTGTATATTATTTTGTAACCCAGGGGTTCCCAATCTTTTTCAGCTTGCGGCGCATCCACAAGTTTAGAATTCTGTCACGGCGCCCTACCCTATGTAAAAATTAAAATATGTATGTGTAGAAATATTAAAACGGTTTTGGATAATGATAAATAATCGACTCACCGCGGCGCCCCTCAACACCTTCTTCGGCGCCCCAGGGCGCCGCGGCGCACAGTTTGGGAACCCCTGTTGTAACCTATTGAATTCCAGCTACGTAATATTGCAAAGTCATAAGAAGGATGCGGTTTTAACACTACCAGAGCCCTGGGTGACGAAAATTCAATGGCACCCCTCAACTAAAGGGTTCATGTGGAGCCCCTCTTACCCAGCGCCCTGGCCCGTCGCCCAACCGCGCCGTACCCTCACGTTGCTACTGGTATTTTGTAACCTAGAGCAGCGTTTCTCAAACTTTTTTATTGACGGAACCCTACAAAAAAAACAGCAGTTTTTAAAAGTATTATTTATCCACCCGTCCGTCCATATAATTCGCCACGTCAAAATTTTCGATCAGAGAATGGAGTTTTTTTTTCTGAATTCTTGGGGAACCCCATCAGGGCCATCACGGAACCCTGGGGTTCCGCGGAACACACTTTGAGAATGGCTGACCGAGAGAATGCCAGCTACGTAATATTGCATAGTCATAAAACATGGAGGAGGCTGTCTATGGATTATGTAGTACTTCCCCTAGAAATCCTATGCAACACATGCCATACTCTGTGGCCTCTTGAATAGTTCGTATAATTTTAACCACCTCAATGTTAGGCACCTCAATTAAAATTCCAAATAAAAAAGGAAGTAACTCAATTAAAGCAAATTTCCAAATTTCATGTGGTATTTTGTAGATGAGCATTTGTTTGGCCACAGCAATTTAGATGTGATGGATTCTGGCATTCAGTGTGTAATGGCTTCCACCCTTGCTGGGGTAATATTTGGAAAAGTACAGTATCTGGCCACAAAGTTTGCACATTGGTCTTTGGAAAAGAGACAGTTGGCCAATGTAAGTTTGAGCGAGACGGAGACAGTGCTCTATAGCACCTGCATTCACAGAAAAGGCTGATGTGCATTCTTTGTGACTGAGTACTGTACATCACTTTCTATGTTAAACTTTTTGCTTATTAGATTTGTTTCAAAAAAATTGTACAAGTTAAGTGCTTTACTTAAAATTAAACTTAATTGTTACCTTTGTGTAAAGTTTATCATTGTAGGTTTGTTTTTATTAACCCTTAATTTATGTACAATTTTTTTTAAACTACTCATTAATCTTATTTTATGTTTGCTGAAGTTATCAGTTTAGATGTTTTTTTTTACTAGTCCAGCATAAAAACAGTCTTGTCACACCAATTATGCATTTTAGTATAGTGGTCCAAGGATATATTTCACCATGTTTAAATCCCATTAAGAAAATGCTAGAGTCTCATTGGTCTTTACAGTATCTACTCCACTTAGATCTCAGTTAAAATAATGCTGTAAGTGGGGCTAAAATAAAATGATAGCACAGCAATAAACATTTCCTTGGTCCACAGTGCAATTTTAAGTTAACCTACAGCTCCATCCCTTTCTCACCACATGGCACTGACAGATAAAGCTTGCTTCACATTCACTTGCTTTCCGTAGCCCGCGCTTAGGAGAGCAAAGAAAGAAAATTGTTGTGAAGTTTGGCAAATTTCTGATACATCTCTCCGACATTAGATGTTCATTGCAAAAAGCTTGATTGAATGAGACATTCAATTATGAGTTATTACCTTGAACAACAAAAGTTTCAAGCTTTCTTTTGCTTTTTTTGACATTTAATTGAGTTGAGTATGTACAAAATTCTCCAATTTTAATCTGCAATTAGCCGAGATTTGATTTTCTTATGCATCATCAAACCAAATATTGAACCCACTGCTAGGCCGCTACAGTATTCTTTATAATGACTGGGTACATATTCTCACGCCTGTATTCCCGTCAGGGGTAGGCAGAGCACGTGAATTCAAAAATCCCGTGACATGTCTAGCAATTTCAGGGTGACCAGATGGTTAAACGTGATATTGCAGTGACAGGTTGCTAGCCCAGCGCCCACAATACACTAACCCTTTCCCAGAATCGACTCTTACGACACCCACGGAAAGAAAGGGGGAGGTGCTATTCTGACCCGGCACCACACGAGACATTTTGGAAATAACTTACTAACTAAATTTACTTTTCTTTCAGTGTGGACCGCAACAAATATCAGATCCACATCCCACTGCCACCTAAGATCGACCCGACTGTCACGATGATGCAGGTTGAAGAGAAGCCTGATGTCACGTACAGCGACGTGGGAGGCTGCAAAGAGCAGATTGAGAAGCTGAGGGAGGTCGTCGAGACTCCCCTACTGCATGTGAGATGCTATTTTTTTTACCTCTGCCAGGCGATTATTCGAGTGTTTCAATCGTTTCATTCATCTGTCTAGATTTTATATGAATCTGCTGCAGATTTTGATATCGTTTTTGACTATTTGTTAAGAGTTCCTGTTCTTCTAACTAATAGATGACGAAGTGAAGATCATTTTCTTAAATTTTTACAGAAAAGTGTCCAGATGAATGAAACGGCTGAAACGCTTGAATAAATGCCCTGCCGTTATCTGGCTGAGAGTTTAATTTGTTGTTGAAAAGCTCCCCGCATGGTGTCGGGTTTAGCGTAATGCTTGTCTAATTCTTTTGTCGATGTACATACAGTAATAACCCTGCTTTACGCAAGCGAGGGATACGTTCCGGAAAAAAACGCGTCGCATATATCGTAGTTTATAATTAAATTATAATTAAACATGGAACATGAAACAGGGAATCCCCATAGAACAAAGTCGATGGACGGGGAGTTTCCAATTCTTCAAACAGAATGTTCAGAGGAAGCGGGTATTTCCGTAATCATAGAGAAGTTGATGATTATATTGTGTTTATACGCACTCTTTCGCGTAATGAACCCGACACCACACGGATCAATGATCAATGTGTGTATATTTCAATAAAAGACATGTCAATTTTTTTTGAGTACCTAATCAAATAATGTAAAGGAATGGCAGCGCACGAGCTATAATCTCACATTTTCCTCTCTCCCTTAGCCAGAGAAGTTCGTAAAGCTCGGCATCGAGCCCCCCAAAGGGGTGCTCCTCTTCGGGCCGCCCGGCACCGGCAAGACGCTCTGCGCGCGAGCCGTCGCCAACCGGACCGACGCTTGCTTCATCAGGGTTATTGGTGAGTTTTATTACATGCTACGAGGTTTGGTGCGATTGTGGTATCCGCTTTGCGCTTATGATAAATAAAATGTAATAATCCAGCCTAAATACTTACCACTGGAGGGTTAAGGACTCCTCTCAGCGTGAGAGGGCTTGGACTATAGTTCAAACGGGCCCAATTTCACTTACTTTCAAAATATTTAATTCATCCATAGACATGAGTTTGTACCTGACCAAAGGCATCAAATAGGTTAGGAGGGTATTTCAGTCATATTTGGAGAACAAAGAAAGACTGCTGGTGTTAAGCTTCGCCAGCGTTCTGATACACTTCTCCTAAATTATCTAGCAATGAACACCTTTGTCATTTCCAGTTCTGTGACAAAGCTACATGGTGCTATACAAAACATTGAAACTCTCTTAAGGTTTCTCATAAGTTTTATAAGCTCATTGGTGTTTTTTGTCATTTTTGTGGTACAATTTTAATTGACATTAAACACTTTGTTTGAAATGTTATTTACATTTCCTATTTTAACATTTAAATTTACCAACATTGCCATTTATGACAAATGACATTTTTAAAATCAACATAAACCTAAAAAAATGCTATAATTGGCTATGAAACGCGAAATAGTCATGGTTTTGCCTATGTAATATTTCATGTACTGTGCCTATCCCATTTGGGAACACAGGCGAGATGTATGTATGTCTTATATCAGTTATATCTTTATTTGAAATTTAAACGTCATTTTGTAAATCTATCAATTCGATCAACCAATCATTCTGCCAATCGATTTTCGCCGAAGCATTACTAAACCACATAGAGTCTAATATCGTGTTTTCCACCAGGTTCGGAGCTGGTACAAAAGTACGTGGGCGAAGGAGCCCGAATGGTCCGAGAACTCTTCGAAATGGCCCGCAGCAAGAAAGCTTGCCTCATCTTCTTTGATGAGATTGATGCTATCGGCGGTGCCAGGTAACCAAACTAAGAGAATAAACTGCATTTGCTTAGGTGCGGTAATACATGAACGTAACCTTTCGAGCATTAGACCGTTTCCCGGTGAGCCCGTAATTAGCATAGCGCCGGCTCACGGTGATAATGATAAGTGTGTTGGTTAAAATTGGTCATCTGATATTTGATCAGGACTAGCAAACTTCACGTATGTAGTTTAATGGATTCAAATTCATTGATGCAATTAAATGAGTTATTTTAAACTCAATCCACCATGGTTTTTATAAGTTGACTGCATGTTTTTATAAGTAAAATAGCGACAAGTTGCCGGTCGCGGAGCAAAAAAATTTTCGAGCATCGGCCCGGTACTATCTCTGTCGCACGCGTGCAGTAATATTGCCCTCACGCTCGCACTTTAGCACGATGGTCGCACTGTGCGAGCGTGAGGGCAATATTACTGCACGCGTGCGACAGAGATAGATAGCAGCGGGTCAACGCTCGAATTTCGCTGGCCTCCGCAACCGGCCTTTAGTCAAAGTCAGTAGCTGTTTACAAAATCATTGATGTAAAGTGATTTATGGTGGTTTGCAGATTCGACGACGGTGCCGGTGGCGACAACGAGGTGCAACGTACTATGCTGGAGCTGATCAACCAGCTTGATGGTTTTGACCCTCGCGGGAACATCAAGGTGGGTTGCTACCCTTAGAGCTTACAGCACCTTAGAGTTTACAGCAGTGTTTTTAACCTTTTTCATGGTGCGTCAGGGGAAGTAAGTTAAAAAAACCGCAAGCCTTTTCAAAATGTGTTATTGGAACATCATACCAAGTACTTATTTTTTTTTATTCGACTGCGAAACCCTTCGTGACCACCTTCTTGAGGTCTTACGCCCCCCAGGGTGTCACAAGTTAAAAAATATTGAGATGATTAGACCAATGTCCATGTGACTAAAAAGTAAAAAGTTAAACTCCAAATAAGACGCGAGTTACCCGAATATTTTACTATGAGTACAAAAACCAACTTATTCCATGAGATATCTGCCAGTTAACCTGAACGACTGACAAGACTGAACAGAACTACTATAACTAATCCTCATATTTATCACCTTCTCCAGGTCCTCATGGCCACCAATCGTCCCGACACCCTGGACCCGGCGCTGATGCGTCCCGGCCGCCTCGACCGCAAGGTCGAGTTCGGGCTGCCCGACCTTGAAGGCCGAGCTCATATCTTCCGCATTCACGCGCGCTCCATGAGCGTCGAGAGGGACATACGCTTCGACCTGCTGGCTAGGCTGTGCCCCAACTCCACTGGTGCTGAGATCAGGTAAGCAAGCCATCAAGGTCTACTCTAGTCTGCCTTTGCCCCAAATCTACTGGTGCTTAGACCAGGTAGGCGAGCCGTCAAAGTCTACTCCTTGAGAATTAAGGACATACGCTTCAAATTGCTGGTCAGGTTGTAAAATGAGATTGGCAAGCTATCAAGGTCTGCTCCGTAAATGTCTGGGACATAGCTTCGACCTGCTGGCCAGGCTGTGCCCCAACTCTACTGATGCTGAGATCAGGAAGGCAAGCCCTCAAGGTTTCCTCTTTGAGTATCGAGGATATACGCTTCGACCTGCTGGCCAGGCTGTGCCCCAACTCTACTGGTGCTGAGATCAGTTAAGCAAGCCCTCAAGGTTTTCTCTTTGAGTATCGAGGATATACGCTTCGACCTGCTGGCCAGAGTAGCCAGGGTGTGAGATCAGATGGGAAAGCCATCAAGGTTTGCTCCGTGAGCGTGTAGGACATACGCTTCGACCTGCTGGCCAGGCTGTGCCTCAACTCCACTGGTGCTGAGATCAGGTAAGCAAGCCCTCTAGGTTCCCTCCTTGAGCATTGAGGACATACGCTTCAACCTGCTAACCAAAGTGGCCTGGCTGTGAGATCAGGTGGGCAAGCTATGAAGTCTGCCCCGGGAGCGTCTGGGACTTGTGCTTCGACCTGCTGGTATGGTTGTGAAATCATACAGGCAAGCCATCAAGGACCGCTGGCCAGTCCGTGTCCCAATTCCCCTGGCGCAGAGGTCAAGTACTCGTAGATAGACGTAGTGTCATTTTCTGACGTGCCTAGTAAGACAGTGACAGGAGTAGTCTAGTTGGCAACCCAGCTCCAAGCTTTTTCTTGACGTCACTTTTCACAAAAAACCTCATTATAAATGAGGAAAAAAAAAGACTAGATAGCCACACACGCTCGGTCTGCCATTCAGTCAATCATAGCGAGGACTTAAAACTAGTGCCCACGTGACACCTCACTTAAGGTTGGTCAGGTTTTATCTCGTTTAATAAAGGTTAGTTAATAAAGTGATGTTTTTTCAGATCGGTCTGCACAGAAGCCGGTATGTTCGCCATCCGCGCGCGCCGCAAGGTGGCCACAGAGAAAGACTTCCTGGAGGCGGTCACCAAGGTCATCAAGAGTTACGCCAAATTCTCGGCCACGCCACGCTACATGACTTACAACTAGATAATAGAAATAAATAAAATATTATTGTGTATTGAATACTCACACTTGTGTCTAGAGCGGAAATTGCGTTAGGCGCAAGAGTGGATGCGTAATTAATAAATATTATTGTCTATGATGTGTTTTTTTATACGACTACCTTATTAAAAAGAGTCAATGGCTTTTTACCGAAGTTTCCCTGATTTTCGTATCGTAAAGCCATCCACCTTAAACATACACATTTAATTACTACATGAAGTGAGGGTAAAAGCGTAAAGTGCAACCTGATTAAATGACGACAGTCAGACGATGTTTGTTGACTATAAACAATGTTTTTAATTTGAGTCTCATTTTAATGTTGTGTTGAATAGGTAGTAGGTATTTTTAACGTTATAATACTCAATTAAACTCGTAATGCCAACGACATATTTTAATAGGCATAAAAAACAAAGCTTGGTTGTATGTACTTACAACCTTAACCTTTTCTTTAATTGCAAGAAAAAATAATACAGCACCATGATTTGAGGGTAGTTTCGAAATGCATTGAAATCGCAAATGTTTGCTAAACGTGACTCGGTTTTTTTGTGACTGTGTTTTATTGAACGCTTTATTTTTATGTTTGACTGGCTCGTGGAAGTCATAATACAAAACCGACAGATGTCGCCACCAACGGTAAGTCCATTTCTAGTCAATTCTTTTTTTTATCTACAGCAACCTCGTTACTGACTGTTTTTGACTACATTCAATGGGAAAGGCAGAGCATGCAACAATTCTCAGCCTCTTCTAACATATTTTTTACAACATCCGATTAATTATCAAGGAAAATTGTAATGATTGTTTCTTTGAAAAGGTTCTACAGTGTCTCGTGAATTAAAGTTCTTGACTGTATAATAGTGTCAGGTTGCTAGTCTTTGGTATATACTCCTATTTCCTAGGGTGTTACTAGACCAATCGATCGATGGTATAATGGAATAGTCGACGTCGATCGATTTCGATAGTTTCTACTAAATCAATCAATCGACGGCATGGATGGAATATGTACAGCAGAGGTTAATCGATCAGGTACCATCGACCAGTACCTGTCGATCAATTAATGGATTGCTTTGCTTTAACCTTTTGACCGCCAAAGACGCCATATCACGTCATCGCAAGTCAGTGCCCGTGACGCCACGACGTTAAATGGCGCGTCAAAGTTATTGCGAAAGAACTGAAATATAAAACGCTGCAACATTTTTTCTAGGTTTACTTTATTTATAGGTAGTGTAAGTTATTTTATACCTAATTTAAATAAAATAATACAGCACCATTCGAAAAAAAAAACAAGCATTATCTAAGAGCCGACTCACGTCTTTGGCGTTAGGAGCACAGCGTTTCACTTCGCGCCTTGGCGTTCAAAAGGTTAAAGCTACCAGACCAGTCGATCAACTTCGATTCCCCTTACGACATCTGCGGAATAAACGGAGAGGTGTTATTCTAAATTCGACACCTCACGGGGCCGTTATATTTAGTAATGTAAAGTTGTAAAGTAAACAAAGCTTGTAATAAGCTCACCAACAAAAATTTCATTTTTGATACAAGTTTTTTCGCCGACTGTACTTTTCGCTAACTGTACTGCATTGTCATCCACCCTAGATTATGTGCACCATATTTCAAGTCAATCAGACCAACCATTGAAGAGTTACCTCCAACGAACGGAGACAATGGGCCATCAGAAGTCTACTACCGGAATATTGTATTGTCATCCAAGTTACATAGGTAGGTATACCAAGTTTCAGCTCAATTGGTCTACTGGAAGTTATTCAAATCTTCCTTGCAAGATTTGTAAACATACAAACATACCTACATACAGTTTTCCCAAGAAAATAACTCCGATCGGCTGTTACCGACTGCGCCGAGAAGGACAGAACGATATCCGAGAGTAGCCGAACGTTTTAAGAGTCAGGACTCCCATACTAGCCAATGGAATCAGTTTGCATGGCTGATCATTACCAACATGCACGCAAAAGAGCTTGTAATAATAAAAAAAGATTCTGTGTCGATAAGTTGACTTACGAGTGTTGGTGGGTACGTATCTGGTGTTGCAGGAGGCATATACGGACGTGGTGGAGCTGTGCGGCCTGCTGCAATGCCTGGGGTTCAGCGTGCGGTCGTTCACCTCCGCTGAGGGGAACGCTAGCCTGGATGTCGGCGCACGCACTGTGGTTATCAGCTGCCCGGTAAGTATAGCATACATGGCTGGAAATTTACCGTAATTATTTTAACCAGTGGTCGGATATATACACGTCTGAAAACCCCTGTGAAGTTTTTTCCCGGAGTCTTTATGTCAAAAAAAAACAAGAATTAGAAAATATTGCCAAGACGTTAGTACTACGACTCTTAGTCAACCGCGTAGGTATTGCGATGTCGAACGATTGCAAGTGACTTCGCGTCGGTTAACGAGACTTGCGTATGGGACGTAAAGTGAATTGAACACGGCAATGACCTGATTTTTGAAACGTTAGTCTCCAACAAGGTCAATTATGAAAATATTAAAGAAATGTTTTACAGGGGTTTTCAGACGCGTATACCTTTTTTTTTAGGCGGTGGAAAATGCTTTGCGCATACCGCCACGTCTCGGGGACGACGTGACGGTTATGTGGGGCTCTCCTCGCAGGGGAGGCATACCCACTAAAAACCCACCGGTGGTTCCTGCCTGTCAGATTAATGGGCGTCGGGGGACCACTGGTTACAATAATTACGGTCAATTTCCGGCCACCCTGTATAGTATACCCAACCCATGCATTGTTAAATGACATAGGACGTGTAGTGTATTGTGTTAGCAGTTTTACAAGTAAGGGAAAAGAAGTAATGAATTTAGGTTATACACGTTATTGTACAGGCATCAGGGGTGCAAGTGGTGCTGGAGAGCGGCAGCGCCCTTTGCTCGTGCCCTCCCGAAGCCAGCCACCAGAACAGCGGCATCTGGCAGGTGTCAGGAGTCACCGGCGGCAAGCAACTTGACAAGGTAACTCTTAGGGTTCATCGGCCACAAAACGCTGCCAGCGGCATTCCTGTAGCTTTCACACATTTTATATGGACTCGCCGCGCACGGTTGACGCCGGCCGCCACACGCTACAATCGTCGTACTTAGTAGCTTTTTGTTGCACCGGCCACTAAACGGCTGTCTGAACTAAACAAGTGGCTGTTGCGCTTCAACTATTTTTGTAGCTGTGTCTATCTAGTTTACTCGCGGCGGCGTAAGTGGCTGTGGCTGGTGGTTGCGTGGCGAGTTGAGATCACTCGGCAAAAGTCTTTTGGTATCCGAAGAACGAGGGGTCGGATGGTGACCGACTTACCTTAACACACTTCCCTTGTAGATTTGCTTACACCCTTGTTTCATCCATTCTCTCCACGTGCCACCAACGCAACATGCCTTGCACAAACAGTCAGATCATAAACCCTTTGCTTCCCAGGAGTTCGGATGCTCCATCCTCGGTTCTCTCCCAAAGCAGCACCGTGAACGGCTCTCGCGCGACCTTCGCGTGATGATGCAGTGCATCAAAGAGCACAGCGTCATGGAGGTGGACGAGGCGACACGCGAGCGCGCCAACAAGTCCGCCAGCATGCTGGAGATGAAGGTCACTCCTGAACGACGGTAAGCGAAGGCCGCGAAACTGATTTTTGAAATAATGTTAAGAATTAATGTTTAGGCTTTATCCAATTGACACCACAAGAAAGTACTCGTAAAGAAAGAAAAAGGAAAGTAGTAGAAAGGCGGTAACTTACATCTCAGAACATAAAATTACCGTGAGAATCACAGTTTATTATTATATAACTCACATCTTAAATTGAGTTTAGCTCGACATGTTTCGGACTACATAGTCCGTTCGTAGCCTTTCATGTTGTAAACAGACGCACGAACAGAGCGGCGGCGCGCAGTGCGCTTTTGGCGGAAATATGTCTAGCTCAATCCGATTTAGGACGTCAGTTATCCGTTTATTTCACTTCTTAATATTCAGTTGTAGCGTTTCCATTTACTATTTTATTATTATTATTTATATTTATAAAACTAGGAAGGTGCCTACTAAATATTCGTAGCTACATTTATAAATCAAAGATAGGTATTTCAACCATATTGTCTACTACAGATCCAGCATTGTAAAGGCGGACACTCCGACGCGATACCGTTCCCTGGACACCCTGACAGCCACCAAGGAGGCTGATCAGCCGCTGCCCACTCCTGGGGTGCTCCAGCGGAAGATCCAGCTGGACAGCTCAGCGGATGACGTTGACAAGCAGGCGAGTTGGAAATTCAAACTTAGAACCAGGGGGGTTCAGCTTGCTTGTCATGAAAGCGGTTTTAACAAGCTCTGAGGGGTTAAGTCAAGTAAACCAAGGTGTTGGCGATCACATAGCAATTTCCGTCCTTTTTAAAAGCTTTTATTTAACTTCAGTTTTGTATGTATGTTTGTATGTTTACAAATCTTGCAAGGAAGATTTGAACCACTTCCAATAGACCGATTGAATTGAAAGTACCTACGTAACTTGGATGACAATATAATATTTCGGTAGTGGAATTCTGGTGGCCCAGCTGGGACTGTCTCCGTTGGAGGGAACTCTTCAACGGTTGGTCTGATTGATTTGAAATCTGGTCCACATAATCTAGGGTGGATGACAATGAAGTACAGTTGGCAAAAAGCTTCTATCAAAAATTAAATTTTTGTTGGTAGGCTTATTTGATGCCATAAACCGCTGGGTTTATGGCTAGCACCCGACAGGTGTAGTAAGGGGGAGGGGGGCTTAATAATGTTAAGCATATGTAATTGTTCAGGCTTAAAAAGTTAAGATTTCACTAGAATCAGTCTAAAAGTCTACTAAGGGGAAAGTGGGGGCATGTCAATAGGTACCTAACTACCTACATATATGTTATCTTTTTTAGTTGTTATTTAAACAATAATTCGTATTATTACAAGCCAAATATCCTAATCAGTGAATTTATTTGCAATATTTGATAAACTTAAATAGTTCTGGAGTTTCGAAATAAAATTCGTAACGAAATTTCACCGAATTTGTACAAGCTCTTATTTACCTGGGTTTCTTACAAAGGGGTTGATTTCAAATGTGTATTTCAGGGGATATGTCGAAGGCAGAGCACGTACACACTGTCGTCGTCCCCCGAGAGTGTGCGACGCCGCAACAAAACGTCAAGGTAAGTTAGTTGCTTTAGTTCTTAGTCGACAAAGTTAAAGATCATCAAACTTCCGGAGTGGGGGCTTGTGACGTCACGAGTCTCTAAAATTTTTACCGAGTCGTGACGTCTCGCGAAACTTTTAAGCGCTGTATTATCGTCATTTTTCGTTTGTCAAATAAAAGAAAAAATATGTGTACAATATTTTTCAGTATTTTAGTTAGTTATTTTCTTTTAATGTTTTTGGTATTGTGTAATGTTATATTTTTAAATTTCAGTAATTTATCTGAAGGGCTAAATAGTTTTTTATTGTCAACTAGCCTAATAGGCTACCTAATGCGATACCGTCACGCCACCGCGCCGCCCTGCTTCCGCTGTTAGTGCGTCTGGAGCTTGAATCCACAGGGAATGCGGGACTTACATTTTAAACATACATACATACATACATCACGCCTGCATTCCCAGTAGGGGTAAGCAGAGTCCACAAAACGTTACATAGTCAAAACGATGACTATTTCACGTTTCGTGGCCACTTCTAGCATATATTTTTGGTTTTAAGCTAGCAACCTCCCCCGTGTGGTGCCGGGTTAGAATAGCACCTCCCCCATTCTTCCCGTGGGTGTCGTAAGAGTCGACTCTGGGAAAGGGTTAGTGTATTGTAGGCGATGGGCTAGCAACCTGTCACTGCAATATCACGTTTAACCATCTGGTTACCCTGCTGAAATTGCTAAACGTGGCACTGTATTTTTGAATTCATGTGCTCTGCCTACCCCTCTTGGGAATACAGGCGTGAGAATATGTATGTATGTATGTTTAAGCTAGCAGGTACATTGACAGGTTGCTAGCCTGTCGTCTAAAATGTACCTCTTACGACATCCACGAAAGAAATGGAGCGGTGTTATTCTAAACCCGACACCACACGGGCCTTATATTTTATACTTTTAATTTAATTCCCCAGCCCCTTGCAACACCCAAAGATCTTAGTCTTGGAAAACCTGAAAATAGTCGAGAAGCAAGCCGAAGAGTTGCGCCAGAAACTAGCCTCCATCATCAAAGACTACGGAGAAGACGTGAAAGACGACTCCTCGATGTCTTCACTGGCTTTGGACGTGTCGAAGATTTCAGTTCTGAAGGTTTGTTCCATTAATTGTATTCTAGGTAGGTACTCTGTTTATTTATTTTAACCTTTTGACCGCCAAGGCGCGAAGTGAAACGCTGTGCTCCTAACGCCAAAGACGCGTGAGTCGGCTCTTAGATAATGCTTGTTTTTTTCGAATGGTGCTGTATTGTTTTATTTAAAGTAGGTATAAAATAACTTACACTACCTATAAATAAAGTAAACCTAGAAAAAATGTTGCAGCGTTTTATATTTCAGTTCTTTCGCAATAACTTCGACGCACCATTTAACGTCGTGGCGTCACGGGCACTGACTTGCGATGACGTGATATGGCGTCTTTGGCGGTCAAAAGGTTAAGATTTGAATTTTAACTGCCGAAACCTAACACATTTTTAAGTAATCACAAGCCAGGGGAAAATTGGTATGCAGGTAGATTCGTCGAATGAATTGCCGACAATGACCGGGTGTCTGTTGTAACAGACACACACATACATACATCACGCCTATATTTTGAAATGGGGTAGGCAGAGCAAACGAAACGCTACATAGACCAAATCATGTCTTTCACGTTTCGTAGAGCCACTTCTGGCATATTTTTTTAGGGTTTGAGTTAGCAGGTATAATAGTGACAGGTTACTAGCCTGTCGCCTAAAATATACCTACTTCAACCTTAGTCACATCTTACGACATCTTACCTACGAAATGGAGAAGTATTATTCTATCCCGACACACGGAATAAGACCCTTGTTGAAAATGATTCGGATAACTCACGTTTAATAAATCGAGTTTAGGTCGACATGTTTCGGGCCAATTCGTAGCCCTTCATCTAGGAGCCGCGACGGCTGCTGCTGCCAAACGCGCTCTGCGCGCCTACGCTCTCTTCGCGTGAGTGCTCGTGCTCGATGAAACTAACACGCGCGTTCGGCAGCACCAGCCGCCGCGGCTCTTAGATGAAGGGCTACAAATTAGCCCGAAACATATCGAGCTAAACTCGATTTATTAAACGTGAGTTATCCGGAAAAATTTCAACATGACCGAGTCTGACGGTAGTTTAATGTTCAATGGAATAACAGTTAACACCCTTGTAACTAACAAACACTCTGTTTAAAATGTAGAACATTGATCATTTCAGGGCACCGAACCAATGAAAGCCCAGTTCGCTTCGAGCCCTAACCTCACCACGGGCTTGGGGACAGTCTACGAGGACAAGAAGAACGCGCCCAAACGCGTCGACAGCGCGTCCACATCGAACCTACCAAGGAGCACCCCTACCGAAGGAGTGGCGTCCAAACTACGCCGCATCTCGCCCAACTTCTTCAAGGCTAAGAGCCAGAGCGTGAAAACTGAGAGACTGAAGCCGCAGGACAGCAAAAACAGCAAATTAAATAGTAACACTTTTTAATTTGCTAATTTTTATACGACTTCTGTAGACTCGGAAAGTTTTATAAGCATTTTTATACATTGCCATATTTCCTTACAGCAGGGATTCCCAACCTTTTCTTGGTCAGGGACTATTTTAATATTAGTCTTGTTGTCAGGGATCACGATGCAGGTATAATAAAACAAATTATCATAATCAAACTGACTCGATTGAATTCGACTCAATGGCATCCTTGAAGTTTCTGTCTTTTTCTAATTGAATGAGTTCTTCCCGGTTTTCTTTTGTAACTTAAATTTACATTGATTGGTGGGCCATATTTTGAGTTCAGCGGACCACGGGTGGTCCACGGACTGCTGGTTGGGAACCACTGCCCTACCTACGAAGACTCGCAAATCTGAGTAACAAAATTTTTATCTTCGACCGTTCGACTAGGATTGTGACGCGTTAATTAATTTTATCTGATATGTTACAGGTATCTTCAAACCAAAGCCTATTACTCCGAAATTCAAAACAGAATCCAGTCCGAACTTGAGCGCCTCAAAAAAGCGATTCAGCCACATCAAGTCCACCATACCCAGACCGACGCCTAAAAAGGATTGAAATAGCTTGATTTATTTATTCAAAAGTTAAAATTTTATTAAACATAACATTTAACAGAATTGGATGGCTTTTCATTAAACATACTCTATCAACTACAATTATCTCCATTACTCCTATATTACACATAAATTGCCTTGAATAATAAGACTAGGCATCGGAATCGGAATTTGAACCATTCCTGAATAAATTTGCAATTTCTTTTTCTAATTTGTCACTGTTTTTGTCGACTTTTTTGAGTTTACACTTGGAGGAATGCTTGCACATGCTTTTGTCTTTTTTAGTTGTTCTTGACTGACTCTTGTCATCCTTATGCATCAGGTGAAATGTAGCAGGGTACATGATACTTTCCACAAGTTCATCTCTTACAATTTTTTTAACATTAATTTCTCCTTTGTTAGTCGGTTTCTTCTTCTGGTGGTGTCCACATTTCTTGGTGATACAGCAATCGTCACTCTCCTCACCACTGAGTATCGACTTTTGTTCTGTAGGGGGAACATCAATCAACCTTTTGCTGATTTCCTTTTCTTGAGTTTTAGTGGTCAGATCTCTAAGTGTAAACTTTTCAGTCTTACAAGCTTTTTGCCTTTCTTTATTAGCCAACTTCATGCAGATAGTTGCTTTTGGATACCCAGTGAACTGCTGGTAGCAATCGCCCTTGTCTAGAGCTACGAAGCTGTTGAAGAACCTTCTTGGGTGAATTTCATCTGGGGTATCATTTAAAAGTACATACGCTTTCTTGAGAAATGTTTTCTTGTCTATTGGGTTTTGCATGTGGAAGAAATTTTCGAGTTGTTCATAAGTTTTTAACTTTTTTATAGCATTTTTCTGTACTATGTTGTATGACACTGTTGCCATCAAGATGAATGCAGGCTCATTACTTAGAATGTGATCCCATAATATCAGCCATTCTGAGCATGTCAGCACTTCGCTGAAGGCAGTCTCTAGAATCTTCAGGGCGTATGTTTGACTGGTTACACCCACATCACAGTAGTGTTGTAAGAGTTGCGGATCATGCTCACCCAAAACATTTTCAATCATAGCCAAGATGCTTATTGGCGGGAATGGTGCATACTCAAACCACAGCTGGCAATGGTTCAGTAGAACTGATGCGACACATTCAAATAAGAGAAGTGGGTCTTTTTGGAGGACCTTTACAAATGGAAACACAAAGCCTGGCAGGAACTTCATCACTCCAAAAAGAGGGCACCAATGGGCTAGACAGGACAGCAACCGTTTCAAATTCTTCAATGTCACGGAACTGTGAATTGTAAATTGTTTCTCAATGTCTCTGTAAACTGGATGGATCCCTTTGTCGATCAGGGCTGAATATGCAACTTTATTCCTTGGCGTGTCAAGTAGTGACCTCCAGATGATTGCCCTAAATTTGTCCGGGTATTCTCCATATTGCATTAGTATCCTTCTAAGTCTAGCACTGTCCATGCAGACCCGCATCTTTTGTTCAACTTCAGCTCTTGAGTTATCTGGTGCTACACTCTTGTAAGAAGACATACATGGGAATGAAGTGGCTTGTTGATGTTGCTCTTCCACTCCCTCTTGCACTTTATCCATGATATATGAAGAGTTGTAAATGTTGACCTCACCCAATTTCAGTATGCACAAAAAGTATTTACCTGTAGGGCTCACCACAAACTTGCGAATCCCTGAAGACTCCGGACTGATGCTGTGCATGATTGTAAGGGATTCAAGATTTAGTAACCTGAGGGTGCAGTCGCTGCCTAAAATTCCCAGGATTTTGTTTGCACCCCCATCAAAGACTTGAGGAATAAAAGCTATCTGTTGTGCCCCTGATATATCATACCTCATAAGGTCTATTGATTTCAAGGCTTTCCAGGTATCCATGCTGAACAGGATCAGTGTGGGAGTGAGCCCCCCCATTGCCATGGCTCTCCCATTCATTGTAAAAGCTATGTTCTTCATGTGTTTCAAATCATTTGGAATGATCTGCTTCACAGACTTCATACTTTCATGTTTCCATATTTGTACCGTGTCGTTTTGGAAGCAGGCAACTAAGTAGTCACCCCCTGGTGAAAACATTATCTGCTGGATCTGAGCTCCCAAGTATGTGTTGAGGGTGAAATATTTAGTATAATTTGTGAGCTCCCAAAGGATGGCTTCGACGTGGCTCGCAGTCAGAAGGTTGTTCAGTTTATTATTTGAAAAGGAAATATGTTTTACAGGCGCAGAGTGCCCTGTGAGAGATAAAAATATTTGACCCGTCTCAGTATCTAGAAAATTTACATCATATTTCTTGGAATTTGCTGCTACTAACGCTCCAGGTTTATTAGGGGCGAAGTGGAGCGCGGTGCACGGGCCAACGCTAGCGAATTTCCAAAATTTCAGATCAGAAAAGTCTAACATAAATATGTTTCCTACGTTGTCGGCACAGGCCAGTTTTTCATGCGCGTCGTCGAATATACCCGTGGAGAACCGTATCCGGCGGCTCTCCCCGTTCGAGCTCCGCACCGTGTGGTGAAGCTGCAGGATAACTCCATCCTTCGGTTTCGTTTTCAGTTTGATATCAAATTTCTCCACATTACAGGATCCATCACGCTGCTGTTCCATTTACAATTCGTTAATTTTAAGACTAGAAAAATTGCATTATATTGTAGGGGGCTGTAATAGTTTAAGCGACAAATTATTTTGTAATTTAGCTCGGATAAGCAATCAAAACAATCAACAAATAATATAATGACATAAAAGACAACAATGCGTCAACGCCAGCCAAAACAAACGTCAGTTTAGAAATGTCACAGTGTCAAACTGGCTGCCACACGACGAGCGTTCGAGAAGATGCAATGAAATCATGTGTATAACTCTACTTTATATTCTTACTAGTCATATTGTTTTCCACCGTGAATTTTTCATAATTTAACATTTAAAAATAAATTTCACACATATCTTCGACATCATATTATGTGTTTTTAAGCTTTGTGGAAGGTGGACAGAACAAATTTCTCGTTGCTACGGTTAGAAGCGTGATTTTATTTTGCTACCCTAATAATATAAAAATTGTGATGTTATCTCTTCGTTAATATTTTGATCAATAGCTTTGCATTATCAATAAGAAATTTCACACGATGTTGCACGTATAAACGTAATGGCAACTTTAGAATTTCTGAGCGTCGGATTTCCCGGAATAACAAGATTGAAAAAGTGATGTGATTTACTTTGCGGGCAAGGCAAGGCATCGCTAGTGAGTGTCAATACTATAGTTGAAGTAAACGGAAGTTTAATTTTTCTCTGCATTGTTCTTTAATTTTATTTCTAGATTGTGTAGATGTAGCGTCATTGTACTTGTTGTAGGTAGCTACGTTATATTCGTTCAGTGCTCCATCTTTTCATTACGTTGCGGCGCGCCGTGAAGACATCAGGACTAAAATATTTTCAAAATCGACTGCGTAATAAATCAAATAACTGTTGATTTTGATCAAAACTGGACACGGAGTAGGTGTGAAGGAAGACAAAACTACAAAATTTGAAGGTTAGTTTTACTACTACTGTTGCAACAGTAAAATGTATCGTAATTAGGTGTAGTACCTTCGTAGTGCGTAAGTGGGTACCTAAAATAAAATCCCATCCACTAGCAGCAGTGTTTTTAATCTCAATTTTATAGTAATTTGCTAAATTCGAGGTTTAAAACTATTTATTTTTACAACTTGTGTGTGTTGGTAAATAATAAATACTACAAGGAACCTACCTATTTTGTTTAGGAATCCCGAAATCAAAAGCTAATTTTTGTGTTGTGTTTTTTGTGTTTTTAAGTGCCTAGTTTTTATTGTAGGAAGAAATCGTATTAGACTTTTTCTTCAAGAATTCGTGGAAAATTGGGAAATATACCTACCTAGTAGGTAGGTAGTAGGTACCTACCTAACATTGACGATTCTAAACTATAAGCTAAACGCTAATAATAACAGATATTCTAAGGTGTGCGGTCTCTCGCATTTGTAAAAGTCGATGCAATCAAAAGATCAGTACTTTTAGGTATCTATGTATAGCCGTTTATGTTCCATTTGTCATTATCAATCTATCACCTACCTATACTACCTACCTACAGGGTAGGGCAATAACAATAAACTTCGCCAATTTCAAGTGATGCTTGAACTTACCCCTACCACTGAAAATCTGACCAAGTTGACTGTCGACCACTATACAATCATGATATTCATCATGGCATGATGCAATTTCGTGTACCTACTCAACACAAGTAAAGGAAAAAATCCGAAAATCGTAATTTTGTATTTGCATCGCAAAAAAAAAACTTTCAGGCTAGGTACAAACCTGTTTTTGGAATTGGTGTTGATGTAGGTATAAAAGTTAAAAGCCTATGTCTTTCAATCCTTTATCCTTGGTAAAAGGTATGTTTCTGTTTGATAACGAGTTAGGTACAGTAAAAGCTCCTTATTCGCGCTTCCTTCATTCGCGTTTTCACTATTCGCGGATCAAAAAATTGTGACCCAATTCCTGTATTCGCGGCAAAAATTTTGTTATTCGCGGATTTTTTGCTGAAAATGACGAAGAATCTGCGCAAATTCAAAGTTTGACCGCGAAAATAGGTCAAGATGGGTTCGAACTCATAGAACAAGATAAATGGCATTCAGAGGAATGCTTGAATCGCAAAGTGAAGATTTGACTGAAAGCGACTTGGAGGAAGTGTTAAATTCACAGCCCACTGAAGAAGAGCCTTCAACAAGCACTGTGAACGAGACATTTAATCCATAATATTGATCCGTCTATGGAACGAAGTGTTATTTTTAGTCACCTAGGAACGTATCCCCTATAATCCCATACAAATTACCATTCCGTATTCACGGTTTCTGTATTCGCGGCACATTTTTGGAACGTATCCCCCGCGAATAAGGAGCTTTTACTGTATGTTGTATTGTAGTATGGAGGTACGGAACACTTGGTGCGCAAATCCAACTCGCGCTTCGCCTTTTTGTTTTCTAATCAGTGTAGGTATTAATAAACGTGCAGTGAAAAAGGACACCAAAGATATGTACATCTACTTTAACTTTTATGTACTTATTATACCTAACTTAGATTGTAGTGTGTTGGGTTGTGTTGTGTGGCTTAATACGACAACAGTCACGCGCGCGAGATTATCTGGTCTTCTTTTAATTTCAAGAGACTAAAATGTCGTGAATTTCGTAAAAAGCGACTAAGGAATCAGGTTTAGGTATACTTAAGGCAACAGGGGAGTAAACTGTCACTATTCCGTCAGTTTTTAAATCAAATGTATGCTATAAGTGGCTGTGATATAGAATAGCACCACTAACCAATGAAATGTGGTATCATTGTTTGTGAATTACCATTTGTACTTGTCAATTAAGTATCTGGGATTATAAATGTACTATACTTATCATTTTCTGTCGATCCTATTTAGACAGTGATGAGCTGATGAGATTAGTTGACTCCCGCCTTGCCGTGCTAACCCCCAGAGCCCACGACCAAAACCATGTCTCATAGCAATACGGCAAAAACCCTATAAAATCGTTAGATTGTAGGATTCTGAACCCGACTAGGTATGTAGTAACGGTCGAAAGTGTAGCAACTGCGTGGGAGGCCATTTCTGCTGTGTCAAAAAAAAAAGGCAGTCGGTATTATAGCAATACGTCTGATAGTGAAAGTGTACATAGATTTTATAATTGTATTACGAAAAAGTTTGTTTTCAGACATTTTGCGCGTAGCATATAGTCTGAGCGCATTTTTGAAAATGTCAATAAATTTAGCCGACCTGTATCATAGCAATACGGATAATATTTTTTTTAGCTTTTCGTTTTGCTGCCAGGATTACCAAAAACCGGTTTTCAGACACTTTAAGTGTAGCATATACTCCCAAAAACGAAAATCCTTTTGTGCGATTTATTTCAGTCCTTCAACTTGAATTTTACGATTTCGGGTAAATTCTTTGTTAATTATCATCTAATACATTTAGGGTCGCAACGTATTCATTGGTTTGTAACAGAGAATTCAAGATCCCTCAATACATTTTTTAAGTGATATCTGAGTATCGAAAAGTTGTCTGATAGAGAAGGTGCTACACTTAATTTGTCTGATATAATTTTTTTGCACATGCGGACAACTTATTTTATCATATCCAACAATTTTCAGACATATTGCTATGATACCGATTGGTAAAAATTTTTTACATTTTCAAAACGGTCTCAAAATTTAATGCGTTCACATTTCCGTCTGAAAATTGTTTTGTTTGCATTAAATAACCAAAATTTACTAATAAAAAAAAATTTCAGACGTATTGCTATGAGACATTTTTTTTGTCTCATTTTTAATTTTTTAAAGTGATTTTACGGGTTTGCGCTACACCACTAACGTCTGAAAAATATGTTTCCGGCATCTCAGAACTATCATTCAACTACAGTCTGCAATTCAGACATATTGCTATGATGCAGTTCGGTAATTTTTTTTGACAATTTTGAAAATTCGGTCAGATCAAACGCTACGCGGAAAATGTCTGATATTGGTATTTTCGAGTTCAGGATAATCGTATCTATCGATTTCATGCGGTTTTAGCCGTATTGCTATGAGACAAAAATTTTGGTCGTGGGCTCTCTTACTACGTTATTGGTTATCACATTTGGTACTAACTGTAAATTTGATAAAACCTAACCTTTGATAATAAGATAATAACTATACCTATTTTGCTTGTGTTCTTAATCTTATCTTACTTTCGCCTTTAAGAACGACTTGCAGTTTTGTCTTAGACTAGCTGTGCCCGCGACTCCGTCCGCGTGGAATAGTGAGTTTGGGTAATTTCCCCCCGTTTTTTTCCACATTTTGCTGTGTTTCTTCGTTCTTATTGGTTGCAGCGTGATGTTATATAACCTAAAGCCTTCCTCGATAAATGGTCTATCCAACACAAAGAGAATTTTTAAATTCGGACCAGTAGTTCCTGAGATTACCGCGTTCAAACTTCAAACAAACTCTTCCGCTTTATACCTAATATTAACTACAGATTTAGATTTACATAAGTACATACATATACCACGCCTATATTCCCAAATGGGGTATGAAGAGCACACAAAACGTTACATTGCAATAGTCAACTACCACTTGTAGCACATTTTCGGTTTTTAAAAAGATAAAAGAAGTAGGTATAATAGTGACCGCTAGCCCGGCGCCTAAAACTTAGCTTAATTTTCCTTAGTCGCTTTTACGATATACACGGAAGAAATTGAGAGGTGTTTTTCTAGGCCGACACCAAACGACATCTAGATTTAGTACGCCTGAACTTGTAGAACTAATATCTTTCATTAGTGTAAATATGTCGTATGTATTTTAGCAAATTAGCCCGAATATGCACGCTATAGAGCAGCGGTTCTTAACCTTTTTGCCTGGCGACCCAAAATTTAAAAATATTAGAAGCCCGCGACGCAATCAAACATTAAAAACAAATTAAATGCAGTATTGCGATTTGTTTTTCAAAAAATCCCGCGGGTCCTGCGACTCATCTCGATATGACCCGAGACCCAAATTTGGGTCGCGACCCGAGGTTAAGAAACGATGCTATAGAGGGTGAAACATAAGTCATAAACAGAAATATTTATTTCCAATGTAGTATTTAAAGGCAAATTCATTGCACTTAGGGTGGATTCACATTCACAGCTGTCCGGGACACCCGTACTCGTACCCATACGGCCGGATCGGTGCGCTTTGCACATAGCCAATAGCAAAGCCTCCTATGTACAAATATGTTTTATACAAATACGCTCAATATGAGTAATGTAACGGACATAATGTACAGTCAAGGAAATTGATACCTGTGCCACTTTGAACCTTTTCATAATTAGTTTCATGTAGCTTTGATTAGTAGAAAGGATGGTATGTCATAGTGACATTTCTTGTGGAAAGGTACAAAGTGGCACAGATATCAAATTCTTTGACTGTACCTATAAGAAAAAAATTGTTTCGCGGTTTTTTCTTTTCATTTTTTTTTTGTAAGGTGACGCTCTGAATGCTTGCATATTTAGCCAACAGATTTTAACTTGAAAACTATTTTAAGCTTATTACACTATGCATAATAAAATGTATTAATCATTATTATAATTAAATCGATTCATACATATTCATAAATCAATAATCGTGTTTCGCGAAATTTAATTTATAACTTTTTAAAGTTTTTTTGGCACAGTGACAATTACCGCCATTTTTAAAGACGTAGAAATAGCCTCATTGTTATTTTGAGGTTATTTCTACGTCTATAAAAATGGCGGTAATCCTACATTCACAAACACGGTGATTGGATGTTTAAGGGGTTTCTAAGGCAAATAAAAAAAAAAAAACTTTAGTCCCTGGAGATTAAAAAGGATTTAGGCCCGCTACGTAGGGACGAAAGAAACACCTTAAGAGCATGCGAAGTGAAAATAGTATTATAGCTATGACGTGCCATTAATTAATCAAAGCCTATTGATATTATAGAACAAAAATAAAACTAGATGGCATTAAGTTTACTATTACACACGTTTAGAGTTTAGATATACTTTTTATTAAAAATTTCAAGGATTCGTCTAGTTTCGATTCATCTCGGATGGATTCTGTATCATTCGGCGTGCCTGAACTATTTTGTTGCTTGCCATGATTGGCACGCGTGCCATTGGTTCGCCATCCCTGCTAGTTCCTCATTTGTGCTCCCGCTCCGGAGCGCCCGTAGCAACAGCCCGTACGGCTCTCCCGGACAGCTGTGAACCCAGCCTAACTCTGGAAGAAAACAAATGAACATTAATGATAATCGTACCGTAATGTTATGATTATGACTTTTGAATTTGTCTTACTTTTCTTACCAGCTACTACAAAGAGATTGAATGTGTAATCTTAGTAAAGTTACTATGGGTCTATGATTGCAGTTTAACGTAGCAATAAGGGTGACAACGAAACTCTGAAAATTTAAACTTTGTTAGTAACTGATTAAGAAATAACATTCACAATTTTGACTGTTATTACGTCCACACTTTTGAACAGTTAACAGTAAGGAATACATTCTACCCATGACTTAGGTTTCACCCTGTATAGAAATAGATACACCAAAACGCTGACACCATATTTCATGTTGATTTCAGACGACATTACGACCACAATGAAGTACAAAGCCCTGAGGTTCGTGATGAAAGTCAAGAATGTGAAGAAAGACCATGTTTTGAAGGACTGTCCCCTCGTTATAGATGGGGACAGTTACTTCCGTGGGTCCTATGTGGAAGGCGGCTGCAAGTTCATCCTGGGCGGTGAATTCGACAGGTACGCCGACCATTTGAAAAGAAAGCTCAGCGTTTTCACCCAAAGCAACGTAACATGCTACGTGATTTTCAATGGTGCCATGACAGCCGATCTTAAGAGGAGAGAACTACTGCATCAAAAGCTTATTGATGATAAAATGATCCTCGTTCCTGGCGATGACAATTATTACGAGCCTGTGTTCACTAAGGACGTGCAGAAACAGGTACTCGATGAACTCGGGATAAAGTACTATATTTGCGAGAATGACGCACGTGCCACGATGCTCGACGTGTCCAAACACTATTCCTGTGCAGTCCTCACTAACAATTTCGAGTATTGCCTGTTGGGCATGTCCTGTATAACGCCAAGTTCAATTGCATTCGACAACCGCAAAAAGGAAATATCGTGTAAAATACAAACGCCACAGTCTCACAGGGAGTATTTTGGGTTGAATGATAACATGAAACCTATATTTATGGCGGTTCTTGATGAAGATGGTCTACTCTATCGAAAGATTCCTTATATCATAGGTACGCAAAAGAAAAACCCAATTGGAAACCTTTTGTACTGGATTAACCATCAACGTCAACAGGAAGCCATCGACAAGTTAGTACAGTTTTTGGATTCAGACGCAGATCGTCAGGCGTTCAAAGCCACTGAGAGCGAGCTTAGAAAACTGATGTTCGAAACGAGAAAAAATCACGCTGTCAAGTATTTTAACAAAACTGGTCAGAGTACAGCGCAGCATCAGAACGACGCTAATAATAATAACATTACTTTCAAAAAGGGAGTGTCGTCTGGACGTATTGCGATCCCTTACATCAATTTGAAGAATAGTGGATGGTTCTCCGGTTCCTGGGTTGTTTGCGACAAGAACAAAGACGATGCTATGCTGCCGGCGATGGACATAGTCATGTACGCTTACAGCGTTATAACAAACGTCAAACAGAGTGAGATAACTTTCATTGGCCGAAAGTCTGACAAAAGTTGCGTCACTCAAGTAACCAGCGATGTGCAGTTTGATGCACCTGCGGTTGGGATATTCCAGGAGGCGAATGTTAAAACGAAGAAGAAGAAACAGCAACAACAGCCTGATCATTTCAGAAACTTCGTCGATTCCGCTCTGCCGGGGTTCAAATGGTCTTTGTTGAATGAGGTGCCAGAGGACAGCTGGCTGCTGATAATATCCCTTACCTACTACACGTCTAAAGTCGGCACTGACTTCATCACAGCAGCTTACAGCATTCTCGTGTCCTATTTGATGTTAGGACCAGTGTCTGAGAAAGTTGGTCTAATAAGACACAGCAACTTGACTATGTGCCACAGTCAGGAATTAGACGACATAAACAGAGAAGCTTATGAAGATTGCCTGAAGACAGCGCATGCCATGATAGATTATTTCTATGAAGATAAAATTAAACAGAAGTTTAATCGAACTGTTCTCCACGAGTTGGCGGAGTTTCAACATTGCTTGCAGCAAATGAATTACTTGAACAAGTTGTGTGGCGAGACAGTTCAATGCACGAAGTATCACAAGACGTACAATGGCACCTTGGTGTTTAATGTGTTGCTGCGGATGAGAAAGAGCGAGGATTTGGACGCTTTTCTTTTGAGCCATTTTGAGCACAGCCCCTCCGTGCTGCACTATTACAAACGTTTTAAAGAGATTTTTGATAAGTGTCTTTCTTCCGTGCACAAGTAAAAATTGTGTTTGTCGAGAATACTCGGATTATTAAATATTTTGTATTTTTATTTATTATTTTGATAAATATTTAAGTGATGCTTCAAATTTGAGCGCGTCAATGTGAATCATTTTGACTGGTGTTCGTTTCCCACGTCTTGGTGGAGAAGTACCGTTACAACGATACGTTTTTGTTTTTGTTTGTATCTTCTACGTTGGATCGTAGGTGGGTAAATATTCGGGCGTTTGTACATAATAGTCTAGTGTGTACCTATCTATAAGGCACAGACACTATATAACACACTTATTGTACCAATTTCTTAAGAAATCTGATAAAAAAGTGTTGAGAATAATGACAGCGGTTCAATCGCCCTAATATTTACCCAGGTTTATTACATTTTAATTAAATTGTGAAAATTATTGTACTTTTCGTACCTAACCTAATAGATCGGTTAATTAGGCCATGGCCATGCGTTAGTTGATTAAGAGTTTTGGAATAACTCACTTACTCTCGATTAAATCTATTTTTCATGTGAAATAAGCGGATATCTGTGACTTATTCCTAGACTAAATTAAATTATATGTTAGGTTTACCATTAAGTGGAAGACTAAAGTGAGATTGATTTTTGATTTCTGTTTATCAAAGTTGAGTTTTTTATTTTGTTTTTCTCTTGCCAAATGGGCCGTTCTTATAGCTGCCAGCATAGTAAGTTAGTTGTGAGTTTAGAGCTCATTAATTTATGTGATTGTTAGGTAGAAAAGTAAGCTACTTATTGTCATAAATAATTAAAACTTGTGTCTATTACACTCCTCCCATTTGTTCATAATACATAAACATAACCGTCACGCCTTATTCCCTGCGGGGTAATTGTAAATTTGCTTATCTACATATCCTTGTTTCATCCATTCTATCCACGTGCCTAAACCAACGAAGCATACCTTTCCCATTTGTAATCCGTGAAATGCTTGTCTGAAGTAGAAGTGTGTAAATACTATTTGTGTAGTTGTAACTGAAGAAATCCAGGTGATAGAAATCAAACTACGGTTATCCATTCATCTAAGATTCGTTTTAATTTTGATACCTACTCCGTACGTGTTCTATCATCCATGTTGCACATCTTCACTTTACATCGTTCACTTCAGACAAGTTATGTTCGGAAAATTGTTTAAAATCTTTAAAAAACTTTGTATGAAGATTGTGATTTGATTATATTTTTTGATGGAAACACTGTTTTATTTAATAACTTTTATTATAAATAACTTTACGTATACCTAGTTCCACTAGAGTCGAAATGAATGATTACTTACAAAACTACACAAAGAACGGATTGTATAAAAGGAGAATGAGAATTGAACGAATGAATGACAAAATCCTTCTGTCATTCCAAGACAGGAGATGTGTTCGTTTACTCGACTCGTTACTAATGGACAGACATTAAAACAGAACAGAATAATAAAAAACTCAACTCGTGAAGAACTAGGTAAATAGATTTAGGTAAAGTTATTACATTAAGTTTGTATCCAGTGACAAATACAACAAAGTAAGTACTTATTTATAGCGATATTAAAAAGAATTTTTTTAACTAATACATATTTAGAATAAAGATACACAGTAAAATTAATAGGTAAGTATCTCCATTTTCTGATTTCTGAATAAAGAAGAAATAGTATCCAGTACCAATAAAAAAAATCCGTTATCTACTTTTTTAATATATCAATTTCAAATACGAAATTTTATTTCCTAGACTAGGAGAATATTTGAAGACTTTAATTAGTTGGGGTAAGTTTAAGTTCACGCATCGCTTTTCCGGGGAAAAATCTTGATCACTGCTTTAAATTTTGTCACGTTAAATGCCGGGGACTATGTATTAGAATTTATCAATATAACCTATACTCCGTTTTTTTTGGGTTGAGAAATTTAACGGTCACAATTTGAAATTATCTCTGGAATTCATTAGTAAAACTGGAAAATATTTATGCAAATACACTTAACATTCTTTGTTATAATGTTCTTAAATCAAACATCATCATAATTTGCGCCGATATCTTGGGATTACTCAAAAATGTGTAAGGATTTGACAGTTAAATTTCTCAACCCAAAAAAAACGGAGTATAATTTAAACTCAATCCAACGCGCAATATGTAATGGAATCAGGCATAGAATTATTTGAGTGTAGATTTTTAAATAGCTAAGATAATTTAATTTAACTTTCGAAGTAGGTAGGTACTTAACTTACTGTAATAATAGGAACTAATTAGGTACCATTGCTAAATAAATAAAGTCTAGATCTAGACAGGTAGGTTCCCTTTAAGAATGTCTGAAGCCTACCAAGAAATTACACGTAAGGTGACAGCGGTATTGGGTAACGGAAGTTTTTATTAAAAAGTAATTTCTTACCGAATCTGAAACCACAGCCGAAATCAGTTCTACTTTTAATTATAAGGTCTAAAATGGAGGTATCGCAGACAACAGTTCATAAATACATGAGCAGACAAAATGCCAATCCCATCAAAAACAAATACTTGTCAAAAAAAACCAAGTCTCGCAACTCAGTTGTTCTGCGGTAAAAAGTTGTGAGATCCATGTAATACCAAGTCGGTATAACATGGTATAAATAAATATATCGAGACTTGGCCATCGCACTAAATAATTCAATTTACATTTGTTTTCAGGCGATGGCCAAATCTCGATATATTTATTTATACCATGTTATACCGACTTGGGGCGCGTTCCACCTGGGGCCCACAACGCCCTCGCCCACGACCGCAGAATCTACCATTCTACTTGTGAAAAAACGCCGCGGGCGTTGTGGGCGAGTGTTTCAAGTGGAACGCAAATTTTGAGCGCCGTGGGCTTCCAATATGGCGGCATAGAGAAAACGTGCAGGTTTGGGGGTTGTTAGTAAATATTCCGCATGGATTGGAGCAAAATTTAATTAAACAGGGATTCCCGTTAATTTATGGTAGCATTTTTCGCAAAACGAATGAGATTCGGTAAATTCATCAAAATCTGATGACATGATAGATAGATAGATAGATTCATTTATTTCTATTTGAAAATCACATTATAACATGTCAGATATAAGTAACTCACAAAGAGATCGTCAAATTGTAAACAATTATTAATAAATCAATAGAAATAGGCATAAATTAATAAAAATAATATCAAGAATTCAAAACATGTCAAAAAAATACAATTTAAATACAAAATAATGTCAAAATAAAATCAAATCACAAAAATGTGAAAAATGTCATAACTAGTAAAAAAACAAAAATGTATAAAATAATAATCATAATAATAGTAAAATCAAAGAATAATAAATGGGTAAGTACAATAGTTTATAAATATGTCATTTAAAAGCAATTCACAAAAAGATCGTCAATGGGTAAATAATGAAAATATGTCAAATTAATAAATTTATGATTACTGTAAGTAATCTTGTACGGAATACAGTGATTTATCTATAAGAAGTTTCTTAAGCCGGCGACCAAACACCTTGTTCGAGCACTCATTCTTTAAATCGGCGGGTAGTCGCTCGTACAGCCCAGGGCCTATGACACGCGGGTTCTTGCCGAGCAGCGCCAACCGTCGCGGCACCGCTTGCAATCGCCCGGTCTGGCGGGTTATTCTACCCGGGATATTGAAACGTTTAAATGAATTAATATTTTCGCGAGTAAACATTATGATGTCATATATATACTGTGAATATTGTGTCAATATCCCGAATTTTTTGAATAACTCCCTGCAAGAATCCCTGGGCTTTACGCCCGCTAATATTCGTATAGCTCGTTTCTGAACCTTAAAGACTTTATTGGAATCACTAGAATTACCCCACAAGATTATTCCGTAGGACAGAAGTGAGTGGAAATGAGCGTGATATATTTGAACCAAGGCTTTACCGGAAACGATTGGTTTAAGCTTTCGCAGCGCAAAAGCTGCACCGCATAGCGTTTCGCAAAGTTTATTCACGTGCAGCTTCCAGGTCACCCCAGCATCCATCTCAAAACCCAGAAACTTTATAGACTCACAAAGCGGCAAAGGACTTCGTATTTCTGGATTAGCAATAGGGGTCCTGGCTGAACACAACATTATATTGGACTTTGTAACATTCATAACCAGTCCGTTCGCAGTGAACCACTCTTGCAGCTGATTGCAGACACTTCCTAACCTATCCTCAAGTTCTGCATATGAAGACGCACTTACCACCACTGTGGTATCGTCTGCGAATAGTACCACTAGACCATCAGCAACAGAGGCCGCGAGATCATTGATGAAAAGTAAAAAAAGGGTATTTCCCAATGCAGACCCTTGTGGCATGTGTCACGTGACAGGTGACGTTTAAGTGAAAGCCCACGCCGACCCACCTAAATTTTGCGGGCGAAGTGGGCGCGACGTGGTCGCGAGCAATGACGTCATCTGTGACTTCGAACGATTCGCCCACAACGACCACGGGCGCCAAGCGGAACGCTGAAGTGGGCGATACAATCGTTGTGGGCGCCATGTGGAACGCCCCCTGGTATTACATGGATCTCACAACTTTTTACCGCAGAACAACTGAGTTGCGAGACTTGGTTTTTTTTGACAAGTATTGTTTTTGATGGGATCTCATTTCTTTTTGTATTTTGCAGACATTTCTACTTTTTTCCCATACAAAAATTCTGATTTTTTGCCGTTTTTGGTACGGAACCCTTCGTGCGCGAGTCCGGCTCGCACTTGGCCGGTTTTTTTAGTTTTTCCTTGATTCATACACCAAACACTACTTTTATTCCAAATTTGAAGCTTCTAGATCTGCTAGAAGTGCCTTAGACTTTTGATGATCGGTCAGTCAGTCAGTCAGTCAGTCAGTGAGTGACAAAATTAAGAAATTTGACCCGTTATAATTCTTAAAATACTAGTTCAAATTGAATGAAATTTGAAATATACGTGTCTTTACAATGCCTGCACGGTTACTGAAAATTTCAGTCTTCTAGTTTTATCCACAACGAAGTTACAGGGGGTCGAAAATGGTCTGAATTGCTTCGAGAAAAGGATGGTAAGGTAAAGTCACCTATAATGGACAAGGACCAGTAATGGACAATGACTCTTATTTACTACCCGCTAAGGAAAAGTCATTTGTTTTACAACAATCAATTCACAACTCTATGGTCTTTAAATTATGAATGAAGTGTCCATCACTGGTGCTTGTCAGCTTAAACCGTCCATAACTGGTGCCGTTACCTTACGGCCGTTGACGCTTTTTTGCTCGACTTGGTGGGGGCACGGCCGTGCCCCCAGATATGTAAACTTTTGCACCTTATTGTCAATGTCATATAGGTGTAGGTACAGATATTTTTGAACCCTCAGTTTTACTCATATATTAATGAACTCGACTGTATTTCACTAGGTAGCATAGAAGTAAGATTTTGTCACTGTGTCACTGTGACCGAACCTGTAGGTATCTAGATATAATAATCCTACTTAATAATTATTTATGTGACTAGGTAAGTACTACTTAAAAAGCGTTAGTAATAAAATGTTTAAAATGTTCGAAAATTTAACGTAATTAAAGTATTGATATCGATTTTATGAAGTAAACCTTATAGGTTTTTTTAATGTAGCAAATGCTTATTGCGTTTGAATTGAACATTAGGTAAGTACTTCATGATATGGAATATTCTAAAGTTATTAAATTGTTATTTTCAGAAATAAATCACAATGAAGAAATACTCAACATTGAGGAGTTTCTTAAAGAGGTTTAAGAACTTGCAAAAAGAGTACGTATTGAAAAATTGTCCCCTCGTCATAGACGGAGATAGCGTCTTTCGTCGCTCTTACAAAGATAGTGGTTGCCAGTTCATCTTGGGAGGCGATTTTGACAGGTACGCCCACTATCTGAAAAAAATCCTCACGCCCTTCATTGAATGTAACATCACATGCTACGTGATCTTTAAAGGCGCCACGAAGGCTGACATTGAAAAAAGGCAAAAAATACACCAAAAATTGATACACGACAAAATTTCAATGGTTCCCGGCGACAGCAAATACTATGAACCAGTGTTTTTCAAAGATGTATACAAGCAAGTACTCGAAGAAATGGGTATTAAATACGCGGTGTGCGAATATGACGCATACAAGACCCTTCTAGATGTATCGAGGGCCTTCAACTGTCCAGTATTGTCGAAAAACATTGAACTCAGCCTAATGTTCATGGCTTGCATACCTCCAGATTCATTGGAGTATGACCAGACGAAGAAACAGATCAAATGTTTAATTCAAACTTCTGAAGGGTATCACGAGCAATTTAAAATGTATCATACAAAGAAACCCATATTCATGGCGTTACTTGACGAAACTGGTCCACTTTTTAAGAAGATCCCTGAAATCATTGATAAGATTCCAAAAAAAGGTCAGCCAGTTGGTTATCTTATGTCCTGGGTGAAACGGCATGAGCCTGAAGAAGCTACCTCAATTTTGGGTAGTCTACTAGCTACAGAAAAAGAACAGAGAAGATTCCAAGAGCTCATCGACGAGCTTAATCTCCTTTTTCTTGGTCCTAGAGACTACTTTGTCGCTCGGTATTTCAGATCTCAGAAGAATTACCTCAACAAGGACGACGACTTGCATTTTAGAAACGCCGTTATGAGTGGGAGAGCAGCGATTCCTTATATCAATTTGAGGAATGAAACTTTTGCCGGCTCTTGGGTAATTTGTGATGAAAGCAAGCGTGATGCCATGGAGCTGGCCATGGACGTCGTCAAGTGCGCTTGCTTCTTTATAGCAAAGTATATTATAAAAGAATTCACCTTCTTGAAACGGATTGGAGATAAAAGTGTTTTGGAGGTCGTTGAGCGAACCCATGGATTTTTCCATTCCATTGATGACATTCAGGAGGGTTTTGATTGGCTTAAGCTTGACCAAGTGCCGAAGGACTGTTGGCATCTGATGATAGCGCTTGTATACACTGTGCTACGTGTTGAAGACTTTACCACAGCTGCGTATAGTATTCTTCTTTCTTACGTGATGCTTGGCCCGGTGTCGGAGAAAGTAGGGTTGATCAAGAGGAGTAAGCTGCGTTTATTGAACAGCAGTCTGGATGGGAGTGAAAAGGAAGTCGGCAACGAGTGTACCTACAAAGATTGTCTGACAGCTTCTAAAGCGCTTGTCGACTATTTCTACGAAGCTGATCTAAAGAAGAATTTTGATCGAAGCATTCTGCATGATTTGGCTGAGTTTCAGCATTGTTTGCAGCAAATGAACTACTTGAACAAGTTCTGTGGAGAAGGTATGTGGGGCAGAGATGTGAAGTGTACGGTTTACTACAAAACGTACAATGGTACTTTTGTGTACAACACTCTTCTTGAGATGAAGAAGCATAAAGATCCAATGAAGTTTATTAAAAGCCATTTGAAGGCAAGTCCTTCTGTGTTACAGTTATACGTTAAATTAAAGGATGCTTTTGAAAGTTGCCTCATTAAGATGCAAACAAGTTCCACTCATCGATGCAATATTGATTGCTTGTAGACCTGCTTACTTGTAGGTAGGTAGGGGTAGGTATTTATCGAATATGCCTGATCCGTTGAGGTGTTGGAACAAATTTTATCGACTTCTTTATTCGTTAAGTTCTTATTTACATAACAATCATAACGATTCGTTTGTTATTTAACATTGTATTAAAGCTTTTGTGTTTTTATTTCTGCAATTTTCGCAAATGTTTGTTCCTTTTTAACCGACTTCAAAAAAAGGAGGAGGTTCTCAATTCGTCGGGATATATTTTTTTTTTATCATTATTTTTTTTTTTATGTGTGTTCGCTGATTACTCGAAGACGCCTGGACCGATTTGAAAAAATTTTTTTTTTTTTTGAAAGTGTATAGTTTCCAGGTGGTCCCATTGCCAGCATATCTTGATCTGATGATGGAATATGAGGGAAATCGAGGGCAACCCTCAAATTTTATTGGCACAGGTAATGTTTTTAGTACATTTTTCAAAGCTACACCAGTATTTACGTCTGCCAGTAAAAAAAATATGACTGAGCTGATGATGGAAGGTCAACTCCTTAATGCTTAGGAGTTAAAGGATAATTCTTTCAATACTGAATGCACCTGCAGACTGGAAATTATAATTTCAGTAATTAGTGAGGCCTGCTGGTGATGGAAGGTCACCCTCATTATTAAACAAATGCTTTCAGTATAGCCCAAATTTGAAGTCGGTTTTTTTTTGTTTAAAATTATTTATTTAGTTGTGTTGATTTCTAGTATTATTATAGTGAAAACAAGATTTTGTGTATAAACAAAAACAAAGAATTTATAATTTCTACCATACTACCTATTGACTATACCTTATCGGTTTAGGTAGTTAAAACAATATAAACAATCTTGACATGTCTTTTTGTTGAAATACACAGTCTAAAAATGAAAATCGTTACACTACACAACTCAATTGTGAAATTTAACGATTTTTTCATACCTAAATTGTAAAATGTAAAGATTTCGATTTATAAATAAAGTGTACGTTTAAATAAAAAGACACGTCAAGATTGTTTACATTGTTTTAACTACCTAAACCGATAAGGTATAATTTGCTAAATTAACGACATGATACTTAGGTAGGTACTGGATTGAGTTATTTTTATAAAACTATTATGGAATCCAACCCCTTTTGCATTGTCTGTGACATAATAAAAATGGACAATTACGATATCGTTTGTTTTATTCATCTTGATCATTGAATGAATGCATTACAGAGCCACTGATTAACCCTACTCATCTTTCAGCGCGTATTTATTTTCTCCGTAAGCGCTCCGTTTTTTCACTTCACGGGGAAACGCGCGGTAATTTGACGTCAAGCGGTTATGGCGGCCGCGGCTGCGCAGTGTGGCCGCAGCCTCGACCCGCGCTCCCGCGCCCAGACCCCATGTACCAACACCGAAATGTAAACAAACTAAAAACTAACCTAATAAAAACCAAAAAAATCATCGTCAACTTTTACCGTGAAAGTTAACTGAATGATCCAAGCGAACGTTCCGTGTTTACATGACAACTTGATAACGGATTTAATAGTGTAAGAGCGAGCATTTTTGCTTTTAATTTGCGGAATAGCTCGTTAAAACCGCGATGTGTGTAGGCGACAGTGCGAATTTTCTCTAGAATTCCAACGGCGCGGGCATATGAGGACGTACCGTCTGGTGGAACAGCCAGGGTGTATCGACCACGCCTTCGATCTCTTAAACATGTGTTTCCTGAATGTGCTGCGTCTGCATGTGTCACAGAACCAGAGGCAGAAGCGTCTGTACAAGCAGTATATGGAACAGTTGGCGGGGGCGTATGTGGAGAGATGCACGGATTTGAACCCTGGGCATTGGGAGAGGCGGTACAACTGTGTGGGGACTCCTGAGTGGCAGTACTCCTTGCCGGGGGAGGAGAGCTGGTGCGAGAGCGAGGGTTCTCGGTCCTGCTGCGGCTCAGAGTGCGACAGCGGTCGGTGCTCATCGCCTTGCTGTTCTGAAGTCATCTTCAACGGTGGTCAGCACTTCAGCGGGAAGGGCCACGCCTGCCGCCCGTTCCCTATTTGCTATCCTGGGAATTTCGGGTGAGTGTTTTGTTTTGTAGTGGTATAAATCCAATCGTTTAGAAGCGGTCGCCTTTGCATTGCGCCGCCTGACATGCGACGCCCTTCGTCAAAGAGTCCTACACCCGTTAATTTATTATTTCTAACGCGGTAGATGTCTTCCCGGGAAAGTCTTTAAGTACCTAACGTTACTTACGAAGACGATAGATATGCAAGTTTTCATGATACTGAGACTGAGCTAAACATGTTCGAAATTTTAAGGGCAACTTTTAAGTTTGAAACACTTCCGGCAGGTTATCAACCTGTCACTGTTAGATATGCCTCTTATATCTATCTAACTTGGAATCTAAAAAATATGCTAAATGGGTCATTGTCAAGCCTGGCAATTTTTTTCGGCAAAAAATGAAACACGTGATTTATAAAAATCAAAGGTATATTACGACTCTTACTCTAACCTGCAATAGAACTGAGTATCATTCAGAGATCAATTATTCTAAAAAAACGATTTAAAACGAAATAACGATATTTCGATTCCACCGGAAAGACTAATATGTCCACCGAGTGGACTAATTATGTTAATTAATAATAAATAAACAAAACAAAAAGCGGTAAACATCTAAAAAAAAAATAACGTTCATGATATATTCTCAAAATCATGAACAATCAGACACATACATACATTCAAAAAGTATATAAAAAATATTTTGTGTCTGTCTACCGAAATGACAATTCTTTTCGGTGGACCAAATATGCCTTCGTCCTCCGAAGACTAGGAAGCCTTCAAGTCTTCAAGAAGCATGTATGAAAGTGGGGGTTTGGTGGCTCTTTCTGGTATTAACGTTGACGTATCCGAACTTTCAGAATATACGTCCAAAAATTGTATACTTTTATGAACATTTTTTTCAATCAACAAACAGACTGCACACACTAATTTTTAATGGTTGCTGCATTCTGAAGTCATCAACATCTTTCTAAGTAAGTAAGTTTCTTTGCTTTCAACATTCTTCTGTTTTTCACTGCAATACGTTCACCCATTTCATGGTACTAAAATAACTGGAATCGAAGGCGGTATTTTGCGTGCGATGTACTTTTAAGTTTCTTTTTTTATATTGTTTTTTTTTCTGCATCGTCGTGCATCATTCCATTTTTCCTCCAAAGCTTATTTTGTATGTTTTTGTTAAATCTTCTACAGTTTTTTTTACCTTCACAGAATTTACGTTTAAACATTCACTATTCAGTCACTAGTCATTTACGGATAAAACAAAAAAGGAATCAGAAGCTAGTTTTTTAAGTTATAATAAAAAATTAAACCAAAGTTCAAGAATCAATCAAAATACAGTCATTTATCGTTTGGGTGTACAAAAAGTCCACCAAAAAGACGTCCATTGAATGGACTTTTTCCGCAATATCATTCACAACACCAGCCATTTAAAGGATTATTCAAAAGGCAAGGCATAATTTACAATGTTTGATTGCTTAACTAATTATTAAAAACGTTTGGTGGATTTATAGCGATGTACTTACAAAATACAGCAGTAACCGGAAAGACAATTCAACATTGATACCACCAAATATTCTTGTTACACACAACAATATCGTCTGCTGCGCATAAGTCACGGCAAAATGGATGCTAACAGGGATAGTACGATAGTGAATGAGTTAAATTATATGTCCCGGTCTATTCATTTGACATTTCCCTAATTTTTCTAGAATTTAAAGTAATGTCCACCAAAAAGACAAAAAATGTTGTGACAAGATTCAATGATGCAAAAAATGTGTTTTATTTCCATCTAATTTTTTAAATCCTATTAATGTTAAATGGAAATCATACATAGATTAGGGAAAAATGGCATTTTTGTACAATAATAAGAGAGATGTATTTTTTTAAAGCCACATTCTATTAACAGGTAGAACCCGGACAGTCCACCGAAGTGGACTTTCAGTTACATTCGTGGTGATAAACAAAACAAATAAATACATTTATAGAAAATATGATATAGTATAGTCTAGTACGTTTCCTGTACTTTATAGTTATGATGTAAATTAAATGCAATTATTAAAAATGTCTTATATATTACAAATGGACATGTTTTTTTAGGGTTATGACAATGACCCAAATGTCTATGAAGCGTGAAATACTTTGGGATTTTGTATGTAGCGTTTCGTATGCCCTGTCCCCATTTACGAATACAGACGTAGCATCTTCCCGGAGAAATACTTCGTTCAACGTTTCTATTAACTTTAAAAGTCAAACGAACTTTCAACAGCGGATACAAAACACACAAGGGCACTGACAGCGTAACCATTCGTCCTATTACTGCAAATACCTGCTACATATCTGCAAAAATGTAATTCTCAGATATACTTAGTCAATTTAATATTTAACCACTTTTTTGGGTTGAAACCTTTAAAAATATCCTTGTGTGGCCACACTCACACATTAAATTAGCTATGTCTGGAAAATATTTTTTTACAGATAGCAGGTATGTGCAGTAACAGGACGCATTAGTAACCAACAAAAAACGATTCAATATTCATGGTTAGAAGATACGTTAACACCTGACTCTCACGCATCGGCAGATGACAGTCGTCAGTCGTAATACGCTCTGATAATGGCGAAGAATGCTAGAAAAGCAGCGCACACGCATGTCGAGCCGCAGCATCCTAACAGTACAATGTTAATCGTGTTATGTCACCGGGAAGGAAGTTTCCGCGACTTTTGTAGACGATTTGTTTTGCAATGTTTACAATTTACTTCAAAAAATACTATAAAAGACGCATCTGATTTCCATGTGCAGTTCAAAAAAATAGTAAGTAGTTACATTAAATATAAACATGACGATTATAGTCCCAAATGGGATAGGCAGAGCGCACAAAGTGTTACGTAGACAAATTCATGTCATTTTTAGCGCAATTCGTTTTTTCATACTCGTAAATTAGGTAACCCCGTGAACGTCGTACCTACCGCCTTTTACGTTCTTAAATAAATAAATAATAAATAAAGGAGACTATATTTTATTATATTTTTTACGCAAACCTTGTCCTAAAAAATAACAAACGCAAAAGAGAAAGAATCGTCATATTTAGTGCAGTAGTTCGGACGTTATACGCGTCCATGCATTTCGATAATACATTTTTATTTAACTATCTGTAGATAAAAAAACTTAACAAAACCTTTAAAAAAAGCTCTCAAGTGCGCATACGTTTTATTACGAAGTTAAAGACTCTTCTTTTCAAGTCGCGATCTTTATCCATATCATCCATATGACAGATTTAACGATGCATTATTAACATGGATTTTAATAATGATTACACCTAAAACTAGTTTACTTTTATGTCTTTATCGATAATTTGGCAAACTAATACTAAAGTACTACGAGTACAAAGCTATAAACTAGACCCATCTTTTCGCCATCGACTAAATGCAGAAGCTAGGCAGTAAATGCAGCTTTACCAAAGTAATAATAATCAACAACTTGTTTTGTCTGATCAATATTCAATACACTGGCAACCTAAGTGTAACAAAGGTTGCTGGCAACTTACGATTAATTTTCCCATGTCGAATAAAAAAACAATCGAAGTCGCAAAAACATCGTTCGTTATGGGAACGGTTCAATGGTTTCTTTATGGGCTCATATTTTTGCTCTTTCCTGGCTATGATTATTAGTGGTCGTAAATAAGAAGTAAAGGAATTTTGTAGCTGTGGGAGCTTGGTTTTGAAATTTAAAGATTTGGGTATCAATTTACACTGGTCCCTGCGTAAAAGGGTCTCGTCTCGGTGGGCAACAAATTCTTCCAAAACGGATTTTATTTTCGAGGCTCAGATACATAATTTTATTCCTCCGAGTTTCGAGGTATGAAACTCTAAAAAATGTGCAGTGCCTTCGATTAAACATGTTAAAGACAGCCTGGGAATAAATAACTCTTTACAAACATACATAATCATCACAATCACTCCTGTGTTCCCAATTGGGGTAGGCTATTTCACGCTCTGCAGCCATTTGTTGCATAGTTTTAGGTTTGAAAACAGATGGAAGAGGTAGTATAACCTAAACCTATTTCCTTAGTCGCCTCTTACGACATCCACGGAAGAAATAGAGAAGTGTTATTCTATCCTGACACCACACGGCTAACTCTATACTCGCGTGCAAATAAAGTTTTCGTCTGAAAAAAGTAGGTCAGAGTAACTTATTCCATTACGAACCGATTTCTGCAATCGAGAAAACTTGCTATAATTCGGTCTTGGAATTTACTCTTTTTTGTAAAAAAATTGATTCACTCATGAGTAAAGAATTCCAAGAGTAGATATCACCCCTAGGATAATTTGAACGTTTAAAAAAACTCTTATTTATTTGTATAAAGGTGAAGCCAAACAAGCGTAATTTTGTGAGTCGTGTGTCGCGTATTTTCGGTCATTTATCTCACGTTCTACTAAATTTCTGAACTCATTTTGCGTTGTCGTGTGGCACCGACTGTATTTTTGTATGAAACCGAATGCTGCAGAATTTTTGCAGCCGAAATTCTGCTACTCACGTCTCACAAAATTACGCGCGTTTGGAGTCACCCTCAAGATGAATTAATTCTGTCGGTTGTCCGTCCAGTTTTTCCCTGCCCTGCAATAATCGTCCACTTTCGCAAACCATAGCCAATCGATAACAGCTCGGTGTTGCCGTTATTAAATATTTGAATAATCTATATATACTTATAATAAAACTGTAGAGAGGTAAATTCTGTACATTAAATATATATCCAAAAATAATATTGGAGGATGATTGGTGATCGATACTGATGCAAAAAATGCAATCAGTAAATTTTTTGTCTGTCTGTCTGTCTGTCTGTCT
>BHDV01038819.1:140015-156088 GCA_005406045.1 Adoxophyes honmai | reverse complement strand
CTGATTTTTTGCAGTTTTTGGTACGGAACCCTTCGTGCGCGAGATCGACTCGTACTTGGCAGGTTTATTATAATTATAATTTGAACGGGCCGCCATCTATCGTCACGTAGAATAAATATTATGAATTGTGTCAAATATCGTCGCTCCCATGCTAAACTAACACAACTGTAAAATACACATTTTTGAGGGGAGCGATTTGAAGTTGCTAGAATCCGTTTTTATTTTTTTTATATTTTTACTTTTTATATTTATTTTTTTATTTTTACACGGTATTTTCAAAATGGATGTATTACATGATCAATTTGTCAGATATGCAGAGCAATTTTAAAGTCGTGAACAGAAGTATTTTTTCTAGACTCTCTAAATCCTTGGTTTAGATACTTGCGCACTTGTTACGAACAACATGCTTAAGTCTTCATTTTGTTGGAGTAAAACCTCGTATAAGTCGTGAAAATTACCACTTCAGGCCAAATAGATGTATACTTTGATATCCATCTTATCATGACTCAATATATTTGCATTTATATCACGCACGTACAGTGGCGTAGCTAGGTAACCAAGGGCCCTGGGGCAAATAAAAAAATGGGGCCCCACACCTATGTAAACTGATCATTGATTGTGGCGTAGTTAGCATGGGTGGCACCCCCCCCCCCCTAGAATTCGATAGAAACGGTTCGGGGGCCCCCTGAGCTCGAGGGCCCCGGGGCACTGCCCCGCCTAGCCCCTTGGTAGCTACGCCCCTGCGCACGTATTGTAAAAATTAAATAATTTATGCAATTTTTGGGTTTCCTGAAAACTAAGCAAATTTGACTTACGCGATATTGTTAGCTATGCGACAATACGTCCCATTAAATTTTATTCTTATTGACATCTAGTGTGGAACAGCTGAATTACATAGTTATGTTTAACATCAACCTACTTGAGTAGTTTTGCTACTGGCCAGCAGATGGAGTGGAGCGGAAGTAGGTGGAGTTAAACACCCCCTCACCCCGCAAAATGTCACGCGCTTCTTTATAGGGAAATCTAGTGACCACATCTCCTCTTTGTTTTTGCTCTGAGGGTACCACCTTGATAACCTTCTTCCACCTTAAGTGCTCCTTTTTATTTACTTCCTTGTGATGTGTGTGACTTTCAGCTCGTTACTTTCCTTCCCAAAATACCATGTCTCAAAACTTCTATTCACTAACAGTAACAGTTACCAAATGGACTACATATAAATTACCTGTTTTTGTCGTGTTCGTGTACGTACCAAACGTAATTTTTCTCATAGATTTTTTGTAACCAAAAAATGTAACAGAAAAACCTATGTTCCATAAGGTTTTTGGTGTCAAAAGACTCCTCCCCGTTTCTTATAGCGTTTATATACCAAAACACCCATTTCTATTAGCATTAGTATAGCAAAAAATACCAGTTTATAGTAGCGTTGGTATACCAAAGGACACTTATTTCTGAAATCAAATCAAGTTTGTTTGCCAAAAGGGCTCCATTTTAAATAGTGTTAGTACATGAAAATTCCCATTCCCCATCGAAGCCGTTCAAAAGAATCGATTCTCAACGCTTGTTGCAACGAGCGTTTGTCAACATACAATGACAATGCATAGTTTAAGAGGCGGGATTTGAACTCACGACCTTAACAATGCGCACCACGCAAATTCCAACTGAGCCACCCTTAACCCTAAATGAATCTCAATGTATTTGTCCAATTAATTATTTTCGAAGCCTAACAACGTCTGGTGATGTTCACGCGAGTTCTATCCACAGCGTCAACGCGGCGACGCCCGAAGAGCTCTCGCTAAAGCGCGAGACACTGCGCGAGATAGAAGTCCGCGTGCTCAAGTACGCCGACGAGCTGGAGGCCGGCCTGCGCGCGCGCCGCGCCGGCTTGGAACCACAACAACAGTTGCAGCACTACCGACGGAAGCTCATCAAGAAGGTAAGTAGCCACACGTGAAGTTAAACGACGTTAGACAAATACTATAGTGTAGAAAGGCATTTCGCTTCGCCTCGTTAAATTTCGATTCGACTCGTCAAACTTCGCTTCGCCTCGTCAAACGTCGTTTCGCCCCGTCAAACTTCGCTTCGCCTCGTCAAACTTCGCTTCGCCTCGCAAAACATCGCTTCGTCTCGGGCGACTTCCATTTGTTATTAATTTTTGCACCCAAATCAAAGAGCTTAAATGGACTGATTGCGAAGTTGACTTGGCATGCGAGTGTATCTGTGTGCTAAAGTACGCGGACGAGCTGGAGGCCGGCAAGCGCGCGCGCCGCGCCGGCCTCGAGCCGCAGCAGCAGCTGCAGCACTACCGGAGGAAGCTCATCAAGAAGGTAAATAGCCACACGTGAAGTTAAACGACGTTAGACAAATACGATAGTGTAGAAAGGCATTTCGCTTCGCCGCGTTAAATTTCGATTCGACTCGTCAAACTTCGCTTCGCCTCGTCAAACGTCGCTTCGCCTCGTCAAACTTCGCTTGGCCTCGTCAAACTTCGCTTCGCCTCGTCAAACTTCGCTTCGCCTCGTCAAACTTCGCTTCGCCTCAACAAACTTCGCTTCGTCTCGTCAAACTTCGCTTTAAACTTCCATTTGTTGTTAATTTTTGCATCCAAATCAAAATGGGCTCATCGCGAAGTTGACACGGCAAGCAGCCACCCCCACGAGAAGCTAGACGCAGCTACAAAAGTAGTGGAAGCACGCGAATCCCTCTTGTTTAATTCAGGCAGCCGCTTATTCCGGTATTCAGTTAATTCCGGCTTCGTAAAGCGTCTTCTCGCTCTAATTTACGTGATGTTAAGTGTCTCTTTCTAAGATCCGATGTCTATTTTAGTGGCCATATAGTTACTATGATTACCTAATCTGGCATGACATTTGGTTATTATTATTACTGATGAAGAATCAGTCACCGAAGTCAAACCCTAACTACACCCAAAAGGTTCCAGTTTTTAATCCAACAAGTTATTGACGCAATGCGTCCGCAAAGTAGAAAGGAGTTTTGTGAGACATTTTGAGTCGGCATAAGGCAATAATTTAATTCTTGTTTTAGGTAAATTCGGTAATTTCTTGATGCATATTTACTCAATATGAGATTTGTCACTGCTAGATTCTTAATAAATATTTCTAGTTTTTTTTATATTATTGCAGGCGTCACGAGAAGCCAAAGAGGCGGTCGAGGAAGCCATAGAATCGCCTTCGCCGCGACGACGGCTGTCACCAGAGGACGACAGTTACTCGTAAGCACAAATTACTAATGAAAATTTTAATTGATTTCTTTTAAAAAGCGCCTGATTGACATAACTGGAGAGTGGAGAACAAAGGGCTGGCAGCTTCTTTCAAAGAATTAGTAAAGGTGTTCATAGAGGGAACGCTATTAGTCTTTTGGGAATCATTCTTTGTTTTACCGACTTTTTTGTGAAATCGACGAGGGTTATGAGGAGATTAATGAATGTGGATGAAGCAAAAGAGGTATGTCAGGTTCGTAGCGAGTGGAACAAAGTAGTCTCTGCCTACCTCTGTGGGAAAGAAGTTTTTTTTTACACACTGCAGTTGTCTTCATCCAAAACTAACTTATGGCGGAATTTATCACATTAGCTATGTACTTTTATTTTGCAGAACTTCATCCAAAAAGTCAAAGAAATCTCGAGAGCCATCGTTGTCTCCGCCCCTGAAAAGATCGCGGCATAGGTATGTTTTACTTTAGCTTGAATGCATCTCACTGCTGGGCCTAGGCCTTCTCTCAGTATGAGAAGATTTACGCTGTAGTTCCCCACAGTTAACTTCACACACGATATCAGATTACTTCAACACTGTATGGTTTCCATACTATGTTTTCCTTTTACCGTATAGCTCATGGTAAACATCAACTCTGAGTTGTAAGTCTAAGGGTTATGCTTCGGAGGTGAGGATGTGATTTGAAGGAACTTAATTGTAACTATCTTAGAAAATTACACCAATTTCATGACTTCATGTCACATCATGGGTAGCTAATTCGATCTACAGAAATCAGACACAATCAACATGGCAACCAGAGGTAAAAAATTATTTTTAATTGTACTTTTTTTCATCAGCGACCGCAAGTCCCGGTCGAGATCGCGCGAGAGGGAGCGAGACCGCGAGCGTGACAGAGAACGCGAGCGCGAGCGAGACAGGGAGCGGGACAGGCGGCGCCGCTCGCCGGCCACGCCCCCCGCCCACCACCACCGGAAACACAGCAAGCACTCCAAATACAAATACTAGGGACCATTCTAACCTCTGGTTATATACCTTAGGGACTTGGTAGAACCCTGTCGAAGTCAGATAGCCACGCTTATATTGATAAGCCAAGCCAACTAAGCATACCTTGCTCTATCCCAGTCAATAAATTTACTTTCACACCGGCTCGTGCCCTTATGTAAAAAGGTGTGAAACGTTCTGGTACGATTATATGAGGAACCTGATAAAGTGCAGTGAAGAATTTATTCAAATTATTCTAATTACAGAATTAAAAAATAGTTCAATTGAGAATTTCCTTTAGTAGCAAACTTTTTACTAAGCTATTTGAACAGTGCATGTTGTGATATAGCTACAATTAACTCGTTTTTTATTTCGCTAACCACATACAGGTTCTCAATTAAATGCCAAGGTATAGCTGCGGGTAAAATGGGGACATATACATATACCAACAAATTATCTAAGTTAATTAGTTAGGTATTAATCGTGGACGAAGAAGATGAGAGGAAATGTTACGATTTTCGTATCCAGATTAATTTTAAATGTATTTTAATGTAAATTAAGTTGCTAACTTAGTAGGGGAGCCGAAGCGGGGATTTTGGGAATACAGGGGATACCGCTTACCTGGTTAAGAGTTTCCACCGAACATGGTGTTCTATCATCTGAAATTCTCGAGCGCGTCAGATTAAAGTAGACTGAGTTAGTTAAAACGTGTATATTTCACTAATCTGACCATTTGGGAATGACGTAGAGAAGGGGGAAGGCAACAAAGTTGTAAAATACCTCATGTCGACGTTTTTTTTTCGTGACATTTGATAAAAATAGAGTTCAATGACTACATTTTTTTAATGTCAATTTAGGCGAAGCCCTCCAGTACATCTAGGTCATACAGATGGACCATGTACATCTTAATTGCGATATTTTTCTTCTTATTATCTATAAGCTTTGCAACCTAATAGATTTCTTTTACTGCGTGGGCTCCCCTACTATAGTATTCTATGTTGAATGTACGGGCATTTGGAAGTGCTATGAGATGATTTGGTTTAAGTTAATTGTAAATAAGTTGGTGGTTTATTGTGTCAGATCATGAATTTAGGTTTGTATGGCGCATACAAATGGCGGTACATTGCGGATGAACGGTAAAATCTCAACTATTAGCGTTGTTTTTTAAATTTAATTGAACGTGGTAGTTCATAGAAATTTTTGTGATACTCAATGGCAAAAAAATTACCATGCATGATTTTCCAGGACCATTTTTTTTGCCACTGAGTGTATAGATAAATCTGGACAATGAAGGAGTGGTTACACTGTTGCTCTTTATTGAAAAATAGAAGAGAGAGAACCAATGTTTCTTGTGGCAAGTTTCTGTAAGACAACGCCGTTTAAAATTTTAACCTTTTCATTGTCGCTGACATTGATACAGTATGTAGTGTCAGATGCTCGGCAATGAAAGGGTTAAACGCAGATGAGTATTCGCAGTAGGCATTGCGACGACAATCTGTTACATTTTAAGCTGTGTTCTTATGGCGTACTCATGTATGAAAAAATAAATGAAATAACAAAGAGATGATTGTAAAACTTTATTTAAATAAACATTTTTATTTCATAATGTAATTTCATTGCAGAGATACTCAATTTACCTACAATTCGAACATAATTTCATATCATTACACAAAATAAACCCGATTTCAGAATACCAATATGTATACATACATAAAATAATTCGTTAGTTTATATTAGAGAGCAAACTTACACAATTAAATTGAAGATCCATAAACTGAGCAAAACTTAGGCGATTACTTATCTCCTACAAAAGGCAGTAAGGTGATAGCGACAATACTACAAGTCAAAACATTACTTGTTACGTAACAAACTCACTGAACCATTATACAGATATACCAGTAGCATTTTGCCAGTGGAACTCTGGAATCATCACTTGTTACACATTTCAGTATTTTAATTTACTGGTAGCGAGACAAGTTTTTGACTTGTAATATTGCAACATACACAACAGAAAAGAGGCCGCTAGCTGCACGCGCTACATGACTAGTTGCTACGCGATATATATTTAAAATAATAACATCATTATAGACATCTTCGTATTGTTAATAAAGCTCCTAGCATTACTTATAGCCTCGCAAGCTCAAAGTAAGGACGAAGTTTCTCTGCGGATGCTACAAGTTGGTAAACATTTTTATGATGCATCGCAGTCAACTTTCGCTCTAAAGTAGGTATACATTAGGTCAACATAATCTAAAAACATTGCCTTTGAAGTTTGAATGGAAGTTGTGATGCTGCAGAAAGGCAGAATTGTCTTTTAAAAATTAACCTTTGACACTGGATTTAACCTTTTCGACGCGAGTGACTTCTACATAAGTATGCACGTTCTACACCAAAGACATCCATTATTTCAATGAAAAAGAAACCTTCAATTGTTTTAGGTTCAGCTTTAATACATTGCATTAAAGAAGGTTGGCGTATGGATGACGTATCTTGTATTTGACGTGGCGTCGAAAGATTCTTGCAAAAAATCAACGTAAAGCATACTGGGTATACAACGTAGCTGTGTTACTTCACTGTTCCATGGCAATGAATAGGCAAAGTTACAATATGGTTCATTTCGCTTAAATCATGCGCTACTCTTATATTATTTCATTTGTGATGATTATTCATTATAGTATTAATAGGTATCTAAACAAGATTTGAAAAACAAAAAGTAAATCACACATTTTTTTAGCTTGTCTAGAACAAAGCAAGTTCATAAGATGTAAATTTAAAATAAGACACGATAAATAAATTATTCTTAATAATACTGAAAAAGACAAACATTACCTATACACAAAAAACCGTACTTAAATAATTGTAAACTATAATATTGATTAAAAATATCAACAACATAAAATCATAGCCCTTAATTGATTAAATTAAAAATAAAAATTACACATTTTAGTCTTTTTAAGTTAATATTTGGACATTAGTACCTAAATTATTTACTTAGTTATTTGATACTAAAATTACCAATTCAATGCTTGACAGGTAAAATAGAATACGCGACATTTCTACAAGAACAACCAAGCAATGTAAAGTTATCATGTTATTGAGGTCAAATAACTACAAAAACGAACACCTAAGACGATGAAACCATAAGGTTACCTTATTAAATAAATGTACATTTTACTATGTCGCATAAACTATCTAGCCTCTCTGGCATCAGGCCTAGTGATCACTACCGTTCTAAAATACGATTAAGTGACATACGGCGTCCACGCTACCCGTAATACAGGAATGTATAAAAATATTTGTTCGATTAATCACAGATTATTTATATTAATTGAAGTGAGTGTACGCGGAGCTGTAAGCTGGAATATAGGGCAGAGAATTGTATTATCAAAAAGTTCCGTGGGCATGAGAAACAGACGAGTCCGAACGGCCTTGCTCATCTGGTGTCATTTTATACGAATTGGCCGCAGATTTTGATGTCTTCGATTATTTGTTAGAGTTCCTGTTTGTATTAGAATATTCGGCTATAGTTGCAGAAAACTGCCCAAGCAAATGAGACGGTTGAAATGTTCGATAGTCACCGCCCTAGTCAAGTTCGTACTGGCCAAGCGGACGAAATACTTTTCCCCCATTATTATCATATGGTGACTCCATTTTTAATATTAAAAATAATATTTGCCAGTCTTGACAGTGATACCTTCAGTTTGTTAATAAGGTAAACGTCCCAATGTTCGACGATGTACTACTATATGTCATAGGCACTTTGTCAAAGTGAAAAGGTTTCAATTTGAATTAATATCTAAGTAAAATCTTCTTAGTTCGAATTTAACCCATAGCTTTGACATAGTGCCCATGCCATACACTAGTATAGCTTACAACTTTGGGAAACGCATCACCTAAAATACTGATAATTTCAATCTCTTGTATATTCCGAGCTTCATGCTCATATATCTATCTACACTAAAGCTATACATGTGATGAGTGGTTTAGTCTACAGGCGAACCAATTGGTTGTTGACCCACCTCAGAACGTTGTCACAATCAAAGTAATAAAGATTTCTTTTAGCGAGAAATCTCGTTTTCTATAGTTTCTATGGTGGGTCAGGAATCATTGGTTCGATAGTACAGATGACGTATTGTTTTGTGCGTAACTTTTGGCAATAAGGCGTTGGCTTGAAAAATACCTAAGAAAACAAAATAATAACTTGATTCCAATACTGTTAAAACCTGCTGTAAAATACTTCCAACATCTTAAAATACTTCTAAAACAAACGAATTTCTAATTTCTACGTAAGGCCGTTTAAGGAAAATGGTCATTTTTTGTTTTTTTGTTATTATCTGTACGAAGGCCGTAGCTGATAGCTAGATGTGTTTGTTTACTTATTCTACGTACTTAACACGTACTGTTAGTCTTATGACGTATTTTTGCCACGGTCTCCTTTGCATTGCAAACGGACTGGGTAATTAAATTTACAACAACGAAATAGCTAGAGTAAATACTTAGCTAAAGTAAGTATTAATCGCTACCTATTTATGAATGTGTTAGTGACGCCAATCAGAGTGCTAAAGCTACACTATGGGTAGCATTGATTTTCTTAAGTTATTATTCAATATTGAAACATTATCTAGGAAATAGTATTCATAACACTACCGTAAAGCCAAGTGTTTATATTTGCTATTGGAATTGGATCACTTACGTTATTTGTCTCTTTTTATTTTAGTGCTTACATCAAGGTACTACATTAGTTGCATTACTGAGCGATGTTTCAAGCAAGTAAGTTGTTTACTATCAGATTGTTGAACCCATTTTATGTCACACGCACTTATTTTCTAAGCCTTCTAAGGCCCTTCATTATGTAGAAGTTGCATAAAATACTATAAATATCATACTATTATATAAATATAATTGGAATTTTAGCCGTAAATCTTAGCCCTAGTTGTCAGTTGTGGACTATAGTTACCTGGTTTTACGGTAGTGTTACGATTGATTTACAACTAGGTTAAATTTTTTTACGTTCTAGTGGAATTGTAAAGATTTGGGACGTAAGTATTTAAACCTAGAGAAGGTAATGATGGGCAATTGTGAGGAGCGATATAATTCCTTTTGACACTTTATATCACTTGCTACAATAACATTATCGTCCACCTGATAATTCGTATAATTTTAAAAATTCTACACTCTTTAGCACAGCATGATTCGAATTATACCGCTCTTATTTAATTTAAAACATTTTAGTTACATTTGAATAAACTCGTCTTCCTATACATATACAAGATTTTAATATTCTTGCTTCAAAAAAAAAGACTCCATTAAAACATATCTACATGATTTTACCGATCTTGTTAATACGTGTAAAACTTACAAATGGAACTAATTGCATCCTATAAAAAACCTTTAAAATTATTGACCGTTTTTCAACTTTCGTACATTTGAGTCCAATTTGTCTTTTTTCGTTATAAAATTGCTTTTTTTCGGGAACACATAACACACGTAAAATACATGTAACACGTAATAACATATGTAAAAAAAGAAAAACGACAGGTCATAGCCCTGAGTGACAATCTTGATCATTAAAACTTACGAATCATAAAACCCATTACGCTCAACAATTATTCCAAATATTTATTAATCATTAAAATTACTTTTTTTTTTTAACGTGATTGTGAACTTCTATTAAAAGATACTTAGCTTGTGAAGGTAATATTGGGTTACAGGTGTCATCAGATTGTTGATACAAAATTAGAGCTTCTTACTCAGTTAACGCTGATTCATTATTTCCGTTGTAAAAAATGCCTGTCAAAAATAGGATATTCATACCTCAATGTTCGAACATCTCAAATTGAATACGACTGATGAGTTCGTGCGTTCCATTATTTAGCATTAACTGAGTAGGAAATTTATTTTGTATCGCCATTTTGATTTCACCCTGTACATGATCAAGATTGACATTCATATGTGCGTATAAAGAAATCATTTTACATGATTACCAAGTTCTATTGAAATATACCTACTATTCTTGACCATGTCGTGTGAGGTACCCTCAATAGACTGTCACTATTGACCGGGGCGATGTAGTGGGATGAAATTAGTAGGGTCTGGGCTGATCTGTGCGTCACCGCCAGACGCGCGGGCGCCGCGGGGGCGTGGCATACGAGGGCGTGGCGTACGGGGGCGTGGCATATGGGGGCGTGGCCAGCGAGCAAGGGGAGTCGGCCGCCGGTCACCTCATTCGGATGCGCCAGCATCGTACTCGTCCGTCACTGGAATGAAAAATGCTATCAGCATAATAGCGTTTGGGTGATGTGGGTTAATTAACTGTTTTATATCCCTTGTTGCCATGGCAACGTCTCATTAATACGTACCCTATTAAGGGCTTCTACTCCTTCTCCTACAAAGCGTCTTTCGAGCGTTGTCGTCTTGTGAACGCCCGCGCAGCGCCGACGCAACGTTTTTAGTTACGGCGCCGCAACGTGAGTGGTGTCTTTCGAACGTCAGCGTCTCGTTAGCCCCCGGTCCCACCGCGTCGGGGGCCCGCACGATTTTTAATCGGGTGTCGTAGCCGCAGTACATTTTATATGGAGCTGTTCACACACGCCCGACACGATTCGTGTCGACGTGGGTGTCGACGTTCGACAATCGCCATTGACGCTATGCCGACGCTGCGCAAGCATTAGAGACGATGACGTTCAAAAGACGCCACTAACGTTACGGCGCCGTAACAAACGTTACGTCGGCGCTGCGCGGGCGTTAACGAGACGACGACGCTCGAAAGACGATAAGTGGGCGCGGGCCCTTACGATAGTTGGCCACACATGTACAGGTAAGTAATTTACGTGTCACAGAGAAAGCAATCTTGATCGTTATAAATATAATTGGCTAAACCTTTACAACAAACCTAAGTGAAGTTATGAAGTAAAAAAAAAAACAGTCGATCAGAAAGGTCTAAGGAAATAAGGTACACATAGAGAGAAAAACTACAACCAAAACTGTTGATAAAATGTTAAAAAGTTAGTGACAAGTGTAAAATAAACACACCGAAAGCTGAAACGACGAAAGTGAGTTAGTAGGGTAAAACAGGCTGTAAACAAAGGGCATAAAAGCGAAGTTCGCCTGCGCAGATGACGGGTGATGAAGCGGCGGCGGCAATGGGTGCTGGAGTGTTACCATATTCGAACATTTCCGCTATTTAAATTTAATGGGACAATCAACTATTTTATGGCTCTGGTTGCCATGGTGACGTCTCCTAAGTGACTCAGTAAAGTTGAGATTTTCTAGGATACGGTACCTACTTAAAAACATGGAGATTGTTACAGTTATAAACATATTTTTTGTTGTGCATCTCCAAAGTATATACGTTACAACAATTTTCTTAGAAACAAAACAAACAGGTACAATTTTCTCCTGACCCGGGACAAAATAACTACACAAAAAAGTTGATTATAGCCCATAAAATTACAGTCAAGGACGCATCAATGATTCTTTTCATGATAAAACGTCGCAACTATGTTTCTTGTGAAGTTATGCGGTGTCATTTGAAGCTTTGAGTGAAAATGTTAGGTGCTCGAACATGGCAACACTTATACTGAATTTTTAGTCCGATAAATTCACACTCGACCTCTGGGTATGAGAGGCGTTAATGAGGGCGAAGTTATTCCCCGCTGACGTTTACAACGCCTCGCCCGCTTCTCATACCCAAGGAGGGCCACGGGCGAAGTTGTCGGACTATTAAGGCCAAACGCAGAACACAGAAAAATTCGAGCGCTGACCCGCTGCTATCTATTTCTGTCGCACGCGTGCAGCAAGATTACCCTCACGCTCGCACAATGCGACGCACGTGCTCCAGTGCAGGGTAATATCACTACACGCGTGCGACAGATAGCAGTGGGTCAACGCTCGAATTTAGCTGTGCTCCGCGACCAGCCTTTAGCAGTCGGTTCGGGGTTGTCGCAAGTGTGAGGTCTAGCCTACGCGCTACCTTCGTCTCAGGAGTCGAGCACGATGCGCCACACTCGCACGTCGCCGCCGCTGCAACACACACTCAAACGTCAGCCATTTCATATTTTTCGGCACGAGAAGCTAGGTCAGAATGTGTGATTTATAAAATTTTCAAAACTGCATAATGCAGTTAAAGCAATCAAATCAGACTAGGTAAGAGACGGAAAAATAAGACATAACTGTTTGTATCTTCAAATCTGACTTTATGCAACTCGATCCGAAATTTGTTAACAAGACGAACGAATACTTAAGATTATGTGAAGTACAGTTGGACGCCAGTTACGACGCGGTAGACGGCGATGTCGAGTGGGAGTAAGTGAGAGAGTGAGCGGCGAGACGAGTCGATGAGGAAGAGGCTGTTTTACCTCTGAGCATCATCACTTTTTCGTTCGAAAGATGATATAGTCCAGTCAGTCAAGACAATCAATTCACTATAATTCCAAAAGTTTTCAAACTTCGGTCTAGTGAATGGTACATTGAGACAACAATAAATCTCATTTTGCAACCTTGTCCGCAGTCCGGAACATTGTTAAAATTGCAATTTTATTAATTTTTGCTGTATGGTCGTGAAAAAAATTCCAAAAGTTCTGCAAAGTTGGAGTTGTGTTAAATATACTATTTTACATCACGTGTCAAATTTGTAACCAATTCAAGTGTACGGAACATTTTTTGTTATTAAAAATTAATGTTTTTCTTTATTAAATTGAAGGAAAACGTTCCAAAAGTTCTGCAAACTTGACACATACATCGGAAAAATATACCGAACGGTTGTATAAATTTGCAACCTTTTTGGTCGACCGGAACATGTTTATTTATAATTCGTTTTAAATTCGTGGTTATTTTTTGAGCAAGGCTGTCTCGGAAAAATTACAAAAGTTTTGAAACTTGGTTGCAAACTTCGAAAACATCTATTCTGATGCATTTACAAATTTGCAAAAAAATTTTTTTACAATATCCTTATTATACCAGTATTGCATCAGAATAGATGTTTTCGAAATTTGCAACCAAGTTTCAAAACTTTTGTAATTTTTCCGAGACAGCCTTGCTCAAAAAATGACCAAGAATTTAAAACGAATTATAAATAAACATGTTCCGGTCGACCAAAAAGGTTGCAAATTTATACAACCGTTCGGTATATTTTTCCGATGTATGTGTCAAGTTTGCAGAGCTTTTGGAACGTTTTCCTTCAATTTAATAAAGAAAAACATTAATTTTTAATAACAAAAAATGTTCCGTACACTTGAATTGGTTGCAAATTTGACACGTGATGTAAAATAGTATATTTAACACAACTCCAACTTTGCAGAACTTTTGGAATTTTTTTCACGACCATACAGCAAAAATTAATTAAATTGCAATTTTAACAATGTTCCGGACTGCGGACAAGGTTGCAAAATGAGATTTATAGTTGTCTCAATGTACCATTCACTAGACCGAAGTTTGAAAACTTTTGGAATTATTGTTAAATTTTCGATTTCGGATGTCAATAATGACTGGACTAATATACGAGTGGAGTTTCAGAAATAGTAGGTACTGACCTCCCGGCGGTGTAGACAGTTACGAGGTCTCGTGCGCTTGACGGCGTTCCGACGAGAGTCGATGGGGAAGAGGCTGCGCTTTAACCTTTTTTCATTACTTTTTCTATCGAAAAAAGGTGTCAGAGTGGAATTTTAGGAACAGTAGTCGTAGACAGTTACGAGGTTTCGTGCGGTTGACGGCGTTCTGTCGGAGAATCGACGAGGAAGAGGCTGTCTCATCTCTCGTCATCATTTTTTCGTTCCAAGGATGGTATACTTGTACAGCCGGGGGGCGGCGCGGGACTGACCTGCCCGCGGTGTACAGCGCGCGGGGGGCGGCGGGGTGCGCCCGCAGCGCGTGCGGCGCGTCGGCGAGCGGCGCGGGCGGCGCGGCGGGCCGCAGCGCGGGGCTCCACAGCCGGAGTAACGCGTCGCGCCCGCAGGACGCCACCAGAGCCCCGGGCTCCGCTCCCACCACGCATACGCCCGTCACCCAGCCTTTGTGCGCGTTCATCACGCTCTGGCGACAACGTGAGACCATTAGAGCTAGTTCAGACATGGCGGATGCAAATCACGCGGTTCTAAACGCAAATGTTGAAACAGGTGCCGATGGTATGGCCTCCGTTTCGTACGTTTCGCGTGCCCCGCCTACCCCATTCAAGAGTACATAATCGCATCTATGCCCGACAACTGGTTAAAATAATCGATTTCCGGCCACCCTGTATTTCCATTTTAAAATGAAACGTTTCGCGTATTCCGCCTACGCTATTCCGGAAAACAGGCGTGACGATGTATAGTCAAAGAAACTAATACCCATTGACTCGAAAAACGATGAAACATTTGGCTCTTACGAGGCTACAACGCAAATTTTCAGGAAATGTTTTACTGAAAATGTTTTTTTTTTTATTGATTAAAATGTCTCACATGTGTCAGCGCGTTCTCGTTCAGGCTCCACCGCTTGAGGCTGGAGTCTCTTGAGGCGCTGTAAAGCGCTGCGCCGCTGACGGCTAAAGCTTGCACGCCGTCGTAGTGCGGCGGCTCCAATAGACGGCGGCTTGTTGCTTCCCAGCCGCCTGCAAACAACATTAACAATAGTAGATTGTAAATTAAGGGCGACAAAAAGGATTTTACTAACAAGAGCCTGTTAGAAGTCCGACGCCGCAGGCGGAGGACATTTATGACTCGAGATTGTTGTTACACACAATGTTTTTTCATCATATTTGCGAGGAAAAAATTAAAATTTCAGAAAATACATGACGTTACGCCACCGCACCGCGCCGTTTCGCTTGCTAACTAGAGAAAAAGAAAGTAATGGTTAGCATAGTTACCAGCGGGATGTGGGGCCACGTCAAGCGCTCGCACGTAGTGGTCCTTCGAGCCCGTGGCTAGTAAATCTGCGCCAGAGTTGCTCGCGCCTAAAGCAAGGCACATGACGGCCGCCGCGTGTCCCGACCATAGTTTGCATACGCACTCCATCCTGCAAGATACATAATACGCGTGTAATTTTAATAATAATAATTTACCGTTTTATTTTTATTATTTTTTTGTAACAACTTAATTTTAGTATTTTGAAAAAAAAAACTTTCTGCCAAGTTTCTTGCGGTGCCTTCTTCACAATGATGGCCTTTTTGAAGCGCTGGTAAACTGGAAAATGACGAGTAAAAGTATTCTTAGGAGCCTGTTTTTCTTAAATAACGTTTAGAATTTTGAATTATGAACATTGAGTGTAGGTAGAGTACTAACATGCGCAAGTCCCAGAGCCGTATACGGTCGCCGGCGGCGGTGTAGAGGCGCGTGGGAGAAGCCAACGCGAGCGCCGTTACGGCCGTTTCGCCCGTCGCGCCACGCGACGCTGGTACTGCGCCCACCGACCCAGAAGACCTAGAATAACACATACATACAATTATGGTTATGTTCCCAAATGGGGCAGGCATAGCACACGGAACATGAAATAGATGTCATAAACAAATCCTTTTCCACGCCTCGCAGCCACTTCTCATAATTTAAGGTTTAAGAATAGATGGAAGATGGATAATAGTTACAGTACCTATTTTCTTAGTCGCCTCTCACGGCATCTAAATAAGAAATAGAGATGTGTTATTCTAAACTCAGACGGAATTACGTGAACGAACATATAAACGAATTATTGATTTGACCCGCGTCGTACTAAAGACCGGTCGTGGAGCATAGAGCGTGAGGGCAATATTCCTGCACGCGTGCGACAGAGATAGAAAGCAGCGGGTCAGCTCTCGATTTCTGTGCTCCGCGATCGGTCTTTAGCCGCGTGTGTACTGACCAGAGCGTGGCGACGGGCGTGCGGGCGCGCGTGTCGAACAGGCGCACGGCGGCGCCCGCGGCG